>CAHIKZ030004489.1:5730000-5782500 GCA_903632075.3 Acanthosepion pharaonis | reverse complement strand
TTTTTTTATAAATTCATTTTTTTTTTTGTTTTGGTGTGTCACATATTTCATTATTAATAAACTATTTGGATTCGTTTGAATCAATTTTGATTTTTAACTGTTTGAAGATTTTTGTTTTAAATTTTCATTCAAATTATTTAAACTCAATCCCTCTTTCCATTTTTTTTTTTTTAAACTCAAGCATTCCTTTCAAGAATCCATTCATCAAATGTGTCTAATTTCTGTATTGAATTATTGCAACGCTGTGAAAATTTCAGTTTATTTTGCTTAACCTTTCACTTTATCACGCTTTAAAAAAAATTAAATCCTTCTTACTAAATTAATGTTTTATAACTGTTTTTCAATTCCTCAATTTGAGAGTCTGTTTATATGAAACCAAAATTGTGACAAAACTAAAATTAATCACGTACATAAACTATGAAATAAGGAAACAAAACATTAATATAAAGATTTTTTTTGAAAAATCTTAAGGTTGAATGATTAAAAGAAATGATAAAAATATATATATTTTCTTTTTTTTTTAATCAAAAACACTCCAAGCGAGGGAGTAAAGCCACTAAGACTCAAAGGGTTACTAGGTGTGGAAGAATTAGAAACAGAAACATTACTAATGACTGGGAACAAAAGAAGGCGGACAGTAGATAATGATTGACATTGTATTTTAATTTTTGCAGATTAAAGTTGGCTGGAAAGCAGAAGCCAGAAGTAAGTTCTATGAGTGAGAAGTGTAAGAAAAGAAACCATTAACATAGAATTTATGGCTATATCTAGCCAGCTCAACTGTAAATTGATGAGATCCTGATGCCAGTCTACTGCTGGGTTTACATTCAAAAAGTCTAAGTTACATAGCAAAGAGCTCCTCTGAACAATTACCATGAAAGTACTTGTAGAAAAAAACATAGTGACACAACTTTATGAAGGTGGTAAAGTAACTTGAGCTGAGCTGTCAATAATATTGCAGATCTTCTTTGGATTTTATCAAGGAACTCAAGGTAAATAGCCTGGAACATGTATATGTGGTAGCAATATTCTAAGCATGGATGAATGGTAGAAGTATAGTAAGGTAAGATAGATTCTGGAGAGAAAAATTGTCTTGCATGACATAGTGAACACACACACTATATATATATATATATATATATATATATATATATATATATATATATATGTATATATATATATACATACACACGTGTGTGTGTGTGTGTGTGTGCATGCAAATATATAGAAAAATAGGAAAGGAGACATTAGGTAAATAATTGAAGTTCTTTAGTATTTTTGTTTTTGTTTTTACAAAAACAGTGCTCAGTAAAAAAGGAGAGCCTAAATTATAATTATTTCCCAAAAATTTCACTTGAGGATGAAACAGAGATCTTGGCTCTTGCTTTTGAAACATGAGAATTCTTATGTAGCGAAGGAATCATATTTTTAAAAAAGTAATTATAATATATATATATATATATATATATATATATATATATATATAAAAGTAGTGTTGTCAGTGTTCCACACACATTCTGCCAATTTTTTTATCTGTCTCCCCTTTTGGTTAAACTCTTTTTTTTTTCTATTTGGATAAACTCTTTGTCTTTGTTTAGAACTGAAAGATATTTCAGTAAAGTTTAACTGTGATGGCCACCCAAAAAATATCTAAAATAGATGATTTTTACCTTGACAAATTACTGTATACACTTTTGACTCCCTCAGCAATGTTTATTTTTTAAAAATTAATGATTAGAATTTTAATAAAACCCAAATATAAGAAGGTAAATTTATACATGTTTGTTTTTCAGAATTTATAACTGAAATATTAAACATAATTTATTTATTTATAAGATTGTTTATTTACAAGAATAATTTTATATTTACAACATTCTAAAAAATATGAACTGCAATGTCATGTTTATTATCTACCAATTTATAAAGACTTAATTATGGAAATATTTTTTATTCATAAATTTATAAAAAATTATTTATAAAACTATTTGAACCACCTTTAATGAAATCTTTATTATTTACATTTTATAAAGTTTGAATTGATTGGCAATTTCATCAGTCAGCACTTGACTAACAATAAATAATCTACCAACAGATTTTGTAGACATTTTAAGAAAAATTAACAATGATACAAAAAATTTTAAAATTACATTTTTCAAAAGAGAGTAGGAAGTGGGTAACTTGTAATTATTGGAGTTTCAAGACCTGGATTTCTATTGATTAGGCATCCTTGATCACGATTATAAATATTGGAAAATTAAGGCAAAAAGTAATCTGACATATAAAATAACTTGAAAAGAAAATGTATAATGTCCAGAAAAATCATACATTTATTCAAATTTTCTTCTATAGTTCATAGATATTTTAGCAAAATTATGAATAAAAACACCTTTTTTGTTATTTATTTATAAAATGGTAAATAATAAATATTTCTTCATAGTCACTTCACATATTTTGATAATTTTGTAAATTTTAATAAATTTCTTTTCAAATTTATTTCTTTATAAAATGATAAATAATAAATCTTTATAAAATTGTAAATAATAAATATTTACTTGGTTCACATATTTTATAATCTCATAAATTGTTGTAACCGAGGGAAGGTTACTGAATAGAATAATCACAGGAAGGTTGTTATAATAATGAATTATAATACTTAGGACAAGAACAACACATATAAGATTTACCAACAGTGTGTAGAAGTAGTAGTCAACTGTTAGAAGTGAGTCAAGTGAATTTAACAATGAATCCCAACTGCAGACCAACATACAGTATTTATTACTGTATTTATGTGAATGGGGACATACCCATTATCATCTGTAGGTATGCTACAACATAAATAAACATTGCTGAGGTAGTATACAGTAACAGCAGTGTCAATAGAAAATAAACGTCTTTTTAAAACACCATATTTTGGTGGCATGACAGTTAAACTTTGCCTTCAGAATAATCTAAAATGTCCCTTATGATTTATGTTTCTACAACTATTAGTGGCAAAACCGTTCTCATGGTTTGCTTGAGAGCAGCAGCTTGTAGATATTCCCAACCAGTATCATTGACATTCTGACTTAGAAGAGTGGTGTAGATGTGAAAGTCTATCAATTGGTTTCTACTTTCCTTGCAAAGAGTGATATTACTTGCAATTGATGATGCATTTATAATATTAGGATGAAATTTAGAGGATGTAAAACGATTTCCCTGTAGAGATTATCCCACCTTGTCTGCCAATGGACTTAACTTAATGATGCTAAGTAGCATTGTATTCAAAACTATGTAAAGAAGAGACATCATCATCATCTTTTGACCTTCCTTTGGTCCTGCTTGGTCCTGTATTGCTGTCCCTAAATCCCCAATGTTCAAGTTGAGTCTCAAGCTATGGTGTCTGGGAAAGTCAGTTTTTGTGAGAAGACACTTCCAGAAGGATGCCATAGGAGTAAGGATTAGATGATTTCCCTGTCTGCTTGGTGGTAGTGGCCAGAAAACTCTAATCGTTTTTGCTTGAGTTTAAGTGAGATTGCTCTCAGTTCTCCATAAATTGCGTTAAGCAATGCATGGGATCTCTAACTGATGTTCTGGATTTTTCTAAGTAGATTTGTATATGTTCCATCCAGTATTCTTTGAAGATGAACGGACAATGTCCAAGTTTCTGATTTATACAGTAGGACTGGTTCAGTCAGTTTGAAAGTTTTGGTCTTTTAAGGAGAATGGAAGGTTCAAGTGCTAAATCTAGTGAAGTTTGTTACACGTTATCCCATACAAGAGCTTTGTAGATAAAGTCTTTTTGTAAATCTATTATATGAGATCCAAAATATTTGAAGTCCTCAACTCTTTTGATGGATGTATTATTGAGTGTCTTCAACTCAGATGGTTCAGGGGAGGTTGTGATATATTGTCTAACTCACATTGCAATAGAGACATACCTAGTTTGCTGCTTTCTTGAGTGATTACAGCAAGGATTCTGCATCCTTAATACATTGAGAAATTAATGCAAGATCATTGGCAAAGTCAAAATCAGTCAGGTATTGTGGAGGGTACTGACTACTCTGGCAAGGTTTCAAAGGCTTCCTTTTTTCTCCATGTTTGCAAGAGAAATACACAAAACATAGTCCAGAACAACTATAAATAGAAAAGGAACAAATGTGCCGCCTTGTAGAACTCTTGCTTTAACTTTAAAGGAATCAGTCTCGCAATCAGGTGATACAATGGTGGCAGTGGTGTTTCTGTACAGAGCTCTAATTGTCTCAACAATTCTGAAGGGTTTACCATAGAGTTGGAGGATTATGAACATGAGATTTCTGCTGATAGAATCAAATGCCTTGCAAAAGTCAACTAAACAGATTGTGAACACTTTGTTGAATTTTTTCATCTCTTCCAGTATGTGTCAAATGGAGAGGATTTGAGCAGTTTCCGGCCTGCCTTTTCTAAATCCATTCTGCTTCTGTTGGAGGAGTGGATTTATGGTAGGGACAATCCTATTTAGCAGAAGCTTATTGTAAACTTTTGTCACTAAATCTTCTCACTATTTTTCTGGATATAGTAAGGATACCACAGGACTCTTCCTCTCTGAGGAGACACTCCCTGAATATCCAACTACTTAATTTCAATCCAACCATGTGGACATCACACATGCTCACACACTACAACAAAGCACATAGATGTTTTATTTCCTTTTTTGTTGAGTTTATATATATATATAATTTTCTGTTTTTCACCTTTGGTGAACTGTGTATTTTTTGTAGGTACAAAGGTTAAACTTAGCTGATATTTCTTACTCAAGTCTGATGCAACAAAATAAAAAAAATAAGGAGGATAAATAAAATCATAAAAGTGGGTTGTTGTATTAGATATTAAAAGAGGAAGAGCTAAGTAAGATGTTTAAAATTGGTGAAGTGCTAAATTTGATGCCAAATTTTCTTACTGATTCTCTCTATTTTTTTTATCTAATCCTTTTATAAACTGAATATTGTTTAAAATCTGTTATTGTAAACAGCTGCTAAAAAAGTTGGTTCACTGTGTTATGTGAGACATTTTTTCTCTAGAATCTATCTTACACATATATAAGTCTGCCATTCTTCCATGTTTACAATATTACTGCCATACATGGTCCAATGCTTCTGCTATTTATCTTGAGCTCCTTGATAAAATCCAAAGAAAAATCAGCAATATTATCAGGCCTTATCTGACAGCTTGGCTTCAGTCACTTTTCCATTGCTGTAATGTTTCTTCTGTGCCTTTTCTATAAATACTTTCATGGTAATTTTTTGAATGAGCTCTTTGCTATGGTACCCAGAATTTTGCATTTAAGCGCAGTACTAGACTGGCATTGAGATCTCATCAATTTACAGTTGAACCGGCTAGATGTAACCATAAATTCTATGCAAACACTTGCACTTCTCACTTATCAAACTCCCTTCTGGCTCTATGCTTTCCAGCCAATGTGCAAAAATTTAAATGCAATGTCAATCGCTATCTGCTGTCCTCCTGATTACTCTTTTCTCTTTCTGTTCAATATTAATGTTTCTGTTTCTAATTCTTCAACACCCAGTAACCCCTTGTGTATTAGTGGCTTTTCTGCTTTGCATTGAGTGAAACCGATTACAAAGAAAACTCAAATCTTTTGATTTTAAATATCCAGTTGTTTTGTGTTTCACTTGTACTTATTTTCTGGAATGAAAATGATAGATTATTTTTCAGCATATAAGACTTATATAAAAGTTTTAGGAACTAGATTTTCAAAAAAACAGTAAACTGAAAATACATTATTCTTAAAATAAATAGTAATAATTTTAGACAAATGATGAAGCTTAACTAAAAGGTATTGCTATAGACTGAGACTAAGAAAACAAATTTATTCTGTTATTTTGTGCTTAGTTCCAGGAAAAAGTCAGCTGAAAACCCACTCTCCCTTATATAATACTGTGGATGTTATTTTGTATTTTTCCAAATTATTTTTTTTATTTTGTTTTTATTTGTTTCTTTATTAAATTATTATTTATTCTTTACTAAATTATTATTTATTATTTGAATTTTCTTTTGATTTACTTATGTAATTTCTCTTTTATATTTATTTGATTAAATTCTTTCAGACTGTTTGAAACTGAAATATGTTTCTTGTTCTGCCTTTTTCCGACTGGACCTTCCATTTCTCTTCAATTTTCAACTCCCAAAAGAGCAGGATGAACAGATTATGTTTCCAATGAATTCTCTGATGTTTTCTTTGAATTTTTCCCTTCTTCTTACTTGGCTATTTTGTCTGTGGAATATCAGAAAACATATGAGAAGACGATTGATCAAATTCAGTATATATACATAATAATAACAAATATAAAAATAACACAAAAAAATTGATAATTTTTCATCATGAATCATTAAAAATAGATTTTTTAATAGCATTAATTCAGTCATCATTTTTTTTTTATTTCTCAGCAAGCTAAAATAAAAAAAAATTGAAGACATAAATAGGGTTGTAAACTGAAAACATGACAGAAAAACAGTAAGTCTGGATTAGAGAAAGGTGTGCGTTTTGTGATGGGACAATGTTTCTGCAATTATGAAAAATTTTCACAAGTCAGTTTCTAAAGCCATTGATTATCTTTTCTTTTTTTTATTGAATATTGTTTTCCACCCAGAAATTATGACTAATGCTTTCAAAACTGACAAATAAATTATACTTCCAATATAATAAATGATACAAAAAATGTACACAGACAGAATTACATACAGCGGGACAGAGTAACATATTTTTATTCACCAAGAGTCAGTCAAAAACACATGAAAAAACAAAGCAAACTTTTCGAACATTTAATTCTATATTTTCTTACTATATTTGATATCACCATGGAGTTCATTTTATATTTCCTATTTTTTCATTTGATGTTAACTGTGTGTACTTATGATATCATTTATTAATTCAGTTGATATCAGCTTTTTTCATTTAATATCATGTTTTATTTCATTTTACATAACTTTTTGGTTCAGTTAGTTTTGTTTGTAAATCATTTGATATCAACTTTTTATTCATTTGATATCTCCTCTTTTCATTTGATACCACATTTTATTTCATTTGATATTTTTTTTCATTTGATACCACATATTATTTCATTTGATATCATGTTTTTTCATTTGATATCACCTTTTATCATTTCATATGTCCTTTTTTCATTTCATATGTCCTTTTATCATTTGATATCAATTTTTGGTAATTTGATATCGTAATTCATTTGATACCACATTTTGTTTTACTTGATATCACTTTTTAGAGCCTTTGAAAACATTTTTATTCTATAGTTTTTAAATAGCCTTCATTTAATCTTCTTAATTACTGATATAACATTGAAAATAGGCCCGTTGTTTTGAAATAATAATTAGCAAGCTGGTCTCACAGAACATTGTCTCTGAGTAGTAAGTTCAGCCCTCACTAGGTGCCCTAAACATGTGGCCTTGTGCCAAGATTAACCATAGCTTTGTAGATATCAACTTGAAATCTTGTGAGATTTATTTTATCAAATTCAATCGACCTGAAAAGAAAATGTCAGAATTGATTTAGAATACTGGAATTTATCTGTGGTCTGCAGACCCCTAGAGTTCATCAGATAATGCTCTAGTGTCCAAATTTGAAAATTTAAAGTAATACCATTAATTATAATCAGGATAACTGAGCCTGGCAATAAGTCCAGTTCAACACTGGATAAAAGATCAGGTCATACATTGGACACTCTATAACTAAAGCTCTTTGATGGATTGTGTAACTGAAGGTTGAATGAGATTTGAGAATTGATATATTAAATAATGAACCCGACACAGTGTCTCTTATGGTAAAGAAATCCTATCATACAGTTATCGAAAAATATAGTTATTGTACACTTGCAATGTTATATTAGTAATTGTCTGATACATAAAATAATTGTTTATTCTCTTCTGGAATCTGTTAGATTAATGTCAGTCAGTCAAGGGATATGTAGTTTCACATCTTTCTTCCATTATTTGATTTTCTTCTCATGGATTAGGCATTTATATAACTTCCTGTCATGTGATTGTCATGGTTCACTTCCTTGTTATGTTAGTGTATCTACCAACATGTGTTGAGGCCCAGTTGGTGGCATTGATGTTAACTTTTAAGGCAACTCTTGGAATTTCCAAGTCTTTTAATATTTTGAGGTGGCACCTACTACAAAGTTTACTTTGGTATCTCTTAGGATGAACCCAATACTTACTAGGGTCATCACAGATCAAACCTAACTTATATCAAGGGTTCCTGATGGACATTAAATTCAATCCAAATTTTTTGTATATCCTGGTGTGAATCACATACTACACACAGACTTATACCATAAATTAGGATTTGAATAAATGTAACTCATTTAAAATAAAAATTGCTTATTACTGGAATTTATTAATTACTGTCTAAAAACAATATGCTAAAAATGTGGGTTCACCAGAATATCCCCTATATAGAAGTCTTTGAGTTGCTAAAGTTTCAAAACCATAGGTTTAGAAAATTCAAAATCTGTGTGATATACAAATATGGAAGTTCAGCATATGCAAAACTCAAAACTCTTGAGATAGGTTTTTATATCTAAGCTCAAGAACAAGAGTTGGCAACTGACACTCACGTGTTAGCTTGCTGTATTTAATCTTCACTGGGAGTCTCTTTATTGTGATCTTTTAATTAACTGAGCTTACTGCCTGCCACAAAAAACGTTTGTACAATAATCTGTCTCATATACTCTGTCTAGTATAATGAGTTCAGTCATATCATACAGTTATTGGTGGATTAAGCTGAGGCAAGGTACCTCTGGCAGCTGCAGAGCCTTCAGAGATTAAGTGGAAACTTATTTCATTTATGAATTCTAAGTCAAAGTATTTGTACTTTAAATTATGCATTTAAATAAAAGGGATTGATTAACACTTCCACTGCTGTGGGTATATCTAGAAACTTTACAAAACTGACATTGCTGTTGTCATACATACACGTTTTCAAGATGTAGTTATACGTTTTTTATGAAATTAATAATGACTGCTGTCAACATATATATATGTTTTAAAGATGTATTTATACATTTTTTATGAAACTGATATCGACTGCTGGGTCATACATATAAATTTCTAAGATGTATATATACATATTTTATGACTGGTGTCAAATACATTTTCAAGATGTACATGTTTTCAAAACTTAAAACATATATACACTGACTGCTGTTAGTGTATGTGTATATATATATATATATATATATATATATATATATATACACACACACACACACACACACACACACACACACACACATATATATATATATGAAAATCAGCTTGGATTGAGGAATTGAAGAACTGAGTATGAATTCCAGTCAAATCCATTGTATTCACTTATGTCCTAATCTCCTTGGAAAAAGGTATTAATCCTCTTCTTCTACCCCCAGCTTTGGATAAATAGCAGGACAGACTGGGTTCTATAGCTTTGGATGGTAACCAGTCTAGGAGAAGGACAACTCTGAATTCAAAACCTGCTGAGGGGCGCTTGGGGACCATGTGGCATGTAGTGCACCATGTCTCTTTAAACAAGTGTGGTTGGTTCTGCCCAAAGTCTTCAACACTATAATCAAATCATATGTGTAAGTTTCTGGCTGTCGGTTCCTATGAACTGAGTTACTTGACCCTCATACATCAAAAAATGGCAGGAGAGTCCAGTGTGTGTGTGTGTGTGTGTGTGTGTGTATATATTATAGATTAATGTGAGTTAAACTTTGTCAATTAGGTGATTGATGTTACCATTAGCGTCCTGACTCATTTAAAATGTGAATATCTGAGTAACTACATGTCCCAAGCAAACAAAATTAAATAATCTTCATGCTGAACAATAAAATATTTATTTATCAAAATTCAAACAAGGGATTCAAAGTGATGTAGATTTTATAATCGATTTCACAAAGCTTCACAAATGTTCAATATGTGCGCAACTTGTGACATGACACACGTCAAGTCGGTAGTCCAGCTCCTGCCAAATACACTGTAGCATGTCTTGCGTAACACTTTCCAGCACCTCAGTGATTCTCTGCTTAAGTTCCTCTAGGCTTGTAGAAAGAGAGGAGATATAGACCTATTCTTTCACATAACCCCATAGAAAAATATCACAAGGTGTCAAATCAGTTGAATATGGTGGCCATTTCAACAGCAACATTGTCATTATCACTGACATGCCCGATCCATCTTCCTGGTAGATTCTCATTGACATAAGGCCACACAGTCAACTTAGTTTTTACACATTTTGTTAAAATTTGAGAACATTTGAGCAAGAATTGTTATTAGACTATATATATATATATATATATATATATATATATATATATATATATATATATATATAAATAAAAAGATAATCCTAAGGAGCCAGGCAAACCTACCTAGGTTTCACCTAAATGGATCTTCAGGGTAAAGCTGGCTAAAAAGGAAAATTACGGAACAGTATTTATTGATATAACCAAAAATAACCATGACCATGTGACAAAAAAAAAAAAAAAACAAATAATGGGTGGTATGTACTTTATTGATCAGCAAAAAAAAAAAAAAAATATTCTAATAACCAGCTTTTTCTATGCCTACACATACTAAGAATTTCCAATTTTTGGTTCAATAAATTTTTAGGGTCCTTATTTTTACTCATTTAGTTTTTTTTTTTTTTTTTCATTTGGACGTAGAGCTTAAACACTTGATGTTTGTTTTTTGCTTTGTTTTAATGTTCTTGGTTCTATCACAATACGATTTTTCCTTATCCTTATATTCACAAATGAATTTCAACCTGGCATCTCTGTCTTTTCAATAGCAGTAGAGTTTTCCAAAGCAAGCACAACCTTAGATTGTTCCTATAAATTCATTTGCTTATTGTCCTGCAACTCTTGATGTGTAATCATTGGATTTTGTTTAATTTGGCGCATTAATTTCCTCAAAGATCATGAAAAAATCATCTGTGGAGGACCTGTTCTTCCTGACTTTTCAACAGTTTTGAGTTTTTTATACCTTGCAATAAATGAACTAATGATAGTAAATGGAATATTCAGGTTGTCTGAGATTTTCCTGTAACTTTTACCTTCTTCCCAGAGTTTAACAATCAGTTCTTTTTGCAAATTTGTCAATTCTTACCTCTTGCAATGATGTTAACCTTCTTGCACAAATATCAATTACAGAATGTTCTGTTTGTATTTTTAGGCTAAAAATAACTACTGATAACAATATTGGAAGATTCTAGAATATCCTTTTGAATAATCTAGAATATTAAAACAATTTAAGTTTCAAAATCTGAAATTTGCATTTTATGAATACTTTTCCCCCCTATTAAAATGTCTAAATGGAATTTATTTCTATTAAATCATTTTTCTTCTGTTTTCTATGCATATTATTTTGCATCTGCTTTCAGTATATGAAAAGTATGTTTATTCATTAGTTGGAAATACAATAAATTAAAAATTTGTATGTGTACAAATAATTGTTTCCTGCCACTGTATATATATATATATATATATAAATCATAAAATGTCAGGCCATAGCATTTGTTAAATAAGCTAACACTAAAGGTTATTTCCAAACCAGCATAGTCATATAGCAGTGTATAATGCAACTAGGTTCATGATGTAGTTTTATTATTTTGTATCATGTAGGTGTCATTTAATGTAGTCTGTACAGCAGAGTATTTGTTTTGCTCATGAGAAATTGCTATCACCAAATTTACAGTCATTTATTTCTACTAATTTCCTATTTTTCCCAAAATGGGCCAGTACAGCCAGACAACAATCCTATAACAATGCAGCAGTGAAAGTAATATACTTTATATATAGTTATAGTATATACATCACTGTAAAAGGAAACATCCTTGGTCTGGTTTATTTTCTTTTACGGCATATCAACGTTAATGGGTTATTTAATGCCAACAATATTTTTAGGATAGATTCATATGAATAGAATATGTATTTTTTGGTTTAGATTGGTTTGGTTTGTTTTGTTTTACGGCATATCAACCTCAATTGGTTATTTAATGTCGACAACATTTTTTATTGCTGGTAATATTTTCTTTTGTCAAAAATCTGTTTCTTGTAATATTTTTCCTTCAAAATTGTATTGCTGGTAATAATTTTTTCAAAAAAAGTATTGCTGGTAATAGTTAACTATTTACCCATAGCTGGGACCCTAACAGGTGCTACCACCCTGGGTCAGGGTGCACCTAGAAACACCAGCAATTAAGAGGTGGTTCACGCTCCTCAAAACCTCCTGATCAGAGGCCTTGCTGCTGGATGTAGTTTAACGTCTTACCCAGGGCGAGGAAACATCCTTGAAGTAACTACATTTATTTCTGTTCAGTGCAATGAAAATTGACATCACTTTTTCCTCTACACACAAAAACACATGCCATTCTGACTATTGGACAAGTAGTTCACATGGACAGGTCATTAACACATGCATCAACAAAAATTTTGATTCCTTTTCCTTTTCAGGCCATAATAGTAACATGTATACTTTAGCAATCAACAAAAATTCAGGTTAAGAAAACCTCAGACATTTTCTTGTATTTTTCCAATGCAATTACATGGAGACTTATTACAGACATCTATTAAAAAAACAAAAAAAAAAACATGCTTATTCTTTATCTTTGTGTTCTGACAGATTCTGATCCATAATTGATCTCCATTTCACTCCAAACTCACAATTTTTACTCGGTATTACTGTCTTTTGTTTCTCCACCACCAGATAATAAATAATACTCATTTTCTGTATCCAGGTCTTGCGGCTTCTCAATTTTAAAAGTACTTTTGTATATATAAATTATGAGAGTTTTATAATTATTTACTCAGTTATAATTTTTCTACAGTCTTATCATTATGTGACTGTATTTCTGGGAGATATATATGGGAGGTATTTCTGCCACACCCTGTATTTGAGTCTATAAACTTTTATCTTATTCAGCTCTATAAGCATTCTATATTCCTTGGTTCAAGGATGGGTAAATATTGGTTGTTTATATTTGAGTGTATTCACATTTACTTGTTTCAGTGATAAATAAATATTGCTTGTTTATATTTGTGTCTGTTTTCATTAATATGGTTACCCTTAGTGGGGAGAGTCATACACCTTTGCATGGAATGCAGCCAGTACAGCTGCTTAACACAATTTCTCTCATGGTAATTATAAAGAATGTTCTGAAAAACTAAAATTTATTGAAGTTTTGAAGAAATGTGTTTCCAGAAAATTCAACAAATGAATTGTTTAAATTTGAAATTTAATTTTTTTAAAAACTTTTTTACTAATTTTAAAATATTATTTGTTCCATGCGTTACCTTAACCAAGTGAATGTAAGAAATATCTGGATGGAAGCAACCACTGAAAATTAAATGACTGTTTAAATATGATAAGCTAAAGATAAAATAATATTTTAATAAATAGAAAAGTCCTGTGACACAATTTATTGTGAGTTTTATTTCCAAATCCAATCAAATTTTCATTAGTTATGTTTATTTATTTTTTATTTAATAACTTAATGAAGTCATTTTATGATGGACAGTTTCAAAGTGGCCAGTCATCCATAGGAACCTTCCTAAAAATATCAAATAATTGCTTTTCCGTTAAAAATATTCTTGATAAATTCACTGAACATTTTGACACACTCTGTTCATTTTACAAATGATTGAATGAAATATACAAATAAGATGTTGAATCTGAACAAAATGGCCTCCTTGAAGAGAGCATTTTGTTTACATGAATCTTTTGTTCTCTTCAGCAAAATCAATTATTTAAAATGGCAGGACTTTATTTGGTTTAAGTGTCAATATTTGTTGGTGTACTGAAGAAAAGAAAAGAGTATTAAATATCATTCCAACATAAATCTTGCATTTGCGTGTATCCTGGATACATGATGGCCACCACCACGATGATATGTATTATGATTTTAAGATATCATTGAAAGTTTCAGTTGATAACAAGTGGAGAAAGATGTTGCATTGGGTCAATCCCACACTCTGAGTAACAACAGCATATACCACCCCCATACAAAAAACAATCAACATCATTAGCTACTGTAATTTTGCAGATTTTAAACCAGTTTTCTTCTTGGTGGATACCATAAAAAGGTTCAACATTCCCAGTAGGCTTACGGATCAAAAGAGACATGATCACTCAAGCACTGAACTAACTGAGGTAAGATAATGGTTGATCCTATACTTGTAGAGGTTATGATTGTAGTGATTGGGTTAGCATCTTCTCAGGAGTCTGTCCCACAAATCAGAAAGTGGCTCTCCAAAGAGAGTAGCCTTGTGACATTATATTTGTGGGAAGGAATTTGTAGGGTAGAGAATAATTGATCACCAAAAATGTTTTTGAGCTCTGTTAAGAGAACTGGATACCTCCAGCCCAGATAGAGCAGCAATACTCCATTTATGAGCTGATCTGAATCTTGTAAAGGTACTTTCTGGTGTAATACAATTAACTACCTATTTTCCTACTTATATTCCAGTTTTTTAATTGTACTGTTGTATAGATGTTGAATGTGTTAGTGGATATGTCTGGGTCAATCGCTAAGTTCTGTGTTTGTTTTTGTTGGTTGCGTGAGTATCCATCACATGTATACCTCAAGGTATCTGTGTGTAAGCTTAATTGTTTTATGTTAAAGTGCATATTAAAGATTGGGTATGTTAGTATATTTTAATTGGTGGATGTGCAGATGGTGTAATGGATAACGACTTAAGATGTGAATTTGAATTCCAGCTAGATTCATTACATTCACTTATGCACACATACACTTGGGAGAGGTATAGTGCCATCTCTTCTCTTCTAAGCAATGGGTTAAATGGTAGGACTAGTATCTGGAAAAAAATATTGTTATTCACAAAAAATATTGTTAATGCAATATTCATTTGCAAAAGAAGAATTATTATTACAATCCCAAATATGTTTGGGCTTGAAATGACACATGAAGGGTTGATAGCCTATTAAAAAAAAGCATATTTTAATTGTATATGATGATTTGGGAATATGAGGCTCACCCTGGCAATGAGGTTCCCAACTAGCATCCAGTTGGCAGACAAAAATAAAGTGGGTTGTAACTAAATACGTGTCCCACAGAATAACGATGTACTGATGGCTATTTATTGAGAACAGTACCCACACCGGAATCAGCAGCCAATCAGGACTCGCAGAATAGGCTTGCCTAGGTATCAGAATGGAATCTCCCAGGCTGCCATATAAATCACCTACCAACTTGACCAGAGATATGGCTCAGTAAGATTCAACTTCTATTACAGTCGAGTATTATTGTTTGCCACAACTGAACTATACAATATAGAAATATGACAAATGTTGCAAGTGAATGTACATTAATAAGTTGCATTGTCTGCAAAAGTTTTGATCTTATTTAAGTATAGGTTTTATGAATGTTGATGATATGTAAATAATATCATCGATAATTAGCCAATTCTGGTTGGTGTCACAGGTATACGATTAATCAAAGGATTTTATTACACCGCCATGTCTTTTGACTCTTTAAATGATTTCATTAATTACCTAGTTCTGACAGCAGATTAAATTCTTTGAAATGGCTCACAATTTTGAACTGCAATTCTGCTTAATTGATAAAATCAAACAGCAATAAATTTAGGATATACATATATGCATATATATGTGCATATACATATATATTTGAGTGCTAGTATGCATGCTTATATATATATATATATATGACATACATAATAATTATAATAATTAAAACATAGTAACAGCCATGCTACTTATTGATATATATGAAAATTATATAATTCTCCATATATCAAGGTGAACAGAATATCTATGTTTCTGAGATGAGGTATTATGTACATTATTTACATTATTGTCTTCATCTTTGTTACCATATTTATCATAACATTTCGGCCATTGTATGCTCATGTTTTCTTCTGGTGTTGAATTGAACCCTTTATTTCGCTTTCTGGGGTGTAGACTGTTCTAGTTCCATGTGCCATGTCTAATGGATTTCAGTTATCAGTTATCTCCACTTAACCAGGTATTGAACTCACAACTCTTTGGGTCCTGTCACCGGATCTAACACCTTTATCCACTGTGCCATGTGTCCTTAAGGACATCTTCATATGAATTTTTGAGACTTACAAACTTAATGTCTTCAGCAATCATTTTTCACCATTGCTCATATTGCAATTTTTGCTGTTATCATTTATGTTTTTTTACCAGAGCTTATATTGCAATTTTCATTGTTATTATTGCTTTTCTCTGATACTCCTTATTACTGGTTCCCATATTGCATTCATTTCTACGCTTGGTCGGCTCAGGAGATTTTTGTGGCCTAGCATATGTGTTGATTCCTTAAGTTTATGAATTTTACAATGATGTTCTTTGATTATGATTTCAACCTGATCCCACACTGGGTGGTGATCTCCTTTTTCTCTCCATATGTGGTCAGCAATGCCTGATATTTCAACTGATGTAACACAAGGGGAAGTGACAGGACCCAAAGAGTTGTGAGTTCAATACCTATTTATGGCAGTGGAGAACGGAGAGGTGAATTATCAGGAGATAACTGATAACTGACATCCATTAGACATGGCATGTGGAACTAGAACACTCTACCCCACCGAGCAAAATAAAGGGTTCAGGTCGACATTCTGACCACCTGAAGAAGGCCAGAACGTACAATGGCCAAAACATTGTGATAAATATGGCAAAAAAGATGAGAACAATAGTCCAAATAATGTAAAATTGGCAGAGTATCTGCCAACAAAGTAGTCGATAATAATTTAGAGGAAAATAATTGAATCAAAAGTAATTAAAGTTCATGATACTTATCGGAAGTCAACACAAATTCAAGATGTCTCACTTCAAGTAAGATAATAATACCACTAAGATGCAAAGTGTTACTGGGAATGAAAGAGCATGAGAAGATGAATAAAAGAACAGAATTCAAGAAGACAGAAGATGGTAATTGATGGTGCATTTAAATTTTTGGTGAATGTAGGCAGTATTATAGCAAGAAACTGGAAGAGTGTTCTACAGGTGATAAATGTGAGAGAAGAAACTATTAGAATAGATCTTACAGTCACATCTAGCTATTTCAATTATAAAATGATGAGAACTAGTTGCCAATTTAGTACTACACTTAAATTCATGCAGTAGAACTACCAAGTTCAAATTTCCATGAAAATATTTATAAAAAAGAGAGAAGGTAGAAATATTATGGCAGAAATTGAGATGTCAGGTCATGACTAAAAATTACGTCAATTACTGCTCTATATCAAGAAATCAAAAGAAAATGGTTGAATCTGTCAACACAACAATAAAAAACAATATTTCTACATGTGAAGGTATGGAATTAACATTAATTCCATTTATAATTTTACGCCAAGCGCGAAGTTTCCTCCCTTTTGTTTTACACTCGTGCGTGTGCGCGCGCTTTGACACCCCTTTCTGTCTCTTTTAGTCTAATACAGTAGTAACTGTTTTGGTCAGCAGTCAAGACGAGCTGCTACTTCTACTTATGCAAATTAGACTTTTTGAATTTTTCCCGCTTTTTTTCGGCGTTTCAAAACTGCTAACGTTTGCAATCCAGTTGCCTCTTAGCTGTCGACCGACTGGATGGGCAACTCATTTATTCCGTGCACTTAACCCATACGCGGGCCGGAATATCTTATTTTTTCAACAATGTCGACTGCACCTCTACCAAGACTTTTTCTCCTTTTGAAGCTGCCAACAGGTCGGACCTTTTCTCCGTTTTCTACCAGAAGATGTTTTAGAGATACGCGACACTGTCGCGAGCAAAAGTTCGTTTTCAACTAATGGCGTATTTTTATCCCTCGTCAGGGGCCTAATAAGTATAGGCAGGGATGTCCTACTGAACGAACAAATTGCTAATCACAGGTCAGGACCTTTTTCTCCGTTTTCTACCAGAAGACGTTTTTTTAGAGACACACGACACTGTCGTCGGCAGAAACTTTGTGTTCAACAGGTGACTTAAACTTACCCCTGGCTTCGAACCAAATAATACAGGCAGGGATAGTATTACCTTTGAACGAAAAACATTTTTCGTCTTTCTTTGGGCTCCGCCAGAAACCATTCTACAAGACCATGCTTCGTTTCTCCCGGCTAGATGCCCACAGCAGTCCAGAACATTTACCAGTGGTCAATTCAATATTTACCGAACATTCTTTATAACTTTGAACCTGTACATTTAAAATATGCATAATCACTTACAACTTAAAATATCCACAGTGAGTACTCCTTTCTATCTGTGCGCACCTTCTTTTTCCGGAACTGTATAAAACTTTCTTTTCCCGCCTTTGGCCATCTTGTATTTCTATTTTGGCGCAGAACATTTTTCATTGATCCCTACCTTGAGCTAAGTTACTTGTTACTGTTTAATTAAAGTTTTGTTTATTCATGTTTTATAAACAGATGTCTTTGTCATTTTTATTTCGGCTATCTTAATCCCATTTATTTATGCACTTGTTGATTGACCCCTTTCCACTCATTGTTCATTCACGCATTTTACTTATTTTTACTTTGCTTGTAGACTCGGTAGTTTAGTGTGGTGTCTGGCACAAGGCCACTCAGTAATAAAACAGCACTGCACGCTGCCGGGTCTGCAACAAAGGTACTTGACATAATTTTCAGTTGACAATATGAATACAGTAGCATTTTTCTAAATTCTTCTAGTTGCTAAGGACATTTTGTTTGTTGTTAATAGTTACTTTGCAATAAATTCATTGCCTTGAAAAAGTCCACATTAGACAAAATGCGTCAGTAAATAATACAGTTTTTCTATAGTCTTTTACCTTTATACATATATATATATATATATATATATATATATATAAAGTTAATTGGTAATCACTAGGGATAATTCCAGGAAGAATATAAATCCCAAGAGCATCAATGTAATAAACAGAGCAAGTAATAATTTATCAACAAATTGGAGACTTCAGAAAGCCATGGTAATATTTTATTTCACAAGACTGATAAAATTTGATTTCACTTTGTTAGAAGTTGCAGTTTCAAAACAAGGCATATAGTTTTAGTTACATCAAGGATGATTTTATTTCTACTTTTTAACATGATGTATGTGTTGTGTGTATGTATCTAGAGTTATAGGGATGTTTTATTCTCCAAACGCAGTCAGCACATTGTGGCCATATTTGAAGTTACAATTATTGAGTGTTGGCGTTGTCTTTATTATTATTAAACACTCACACACACACACATATATATATATATATATATATATATATATATATATATATATATATATATATATATAGACAAATATAAAATACAAAAACAGCACTGCTCTCTTAAAATATTTCTGTCAATTAAAGAATGATGATAATACACATTTTATCAACTGGGATATTGTAGCAGGAGCCAAATCTTATAACAGGAAAGGAAATAGATGTAACTTATGTCTTAAATAACCCTAGCTTATTAAACAAGAGAAATGAATTGATGGTTACATGTAGGCATAAAGATAACTATCTCTTAAAATACTTTAATCCAGATTAATTTTTAATGTAAACTATGGTTTGTTTATTTTTTTTTTAAAGAACAATTAATCTCCCTTTATGCTTAATATAAAAATTAGTATTCACTACTGTAAAATAAGTTTTTTACACACATATTTACAAATCCCTTTTATTTAAAATATCAAATATAATCTTTCAATATTAAAAAACTGTAATCCCAGTATAACATGTAACTGCAACAAACCAGATATTTTTTTAAAATTTAAATCAAGTAATGGTCAGTCTATACTCAGTGTCTGAAGATTTCATTGTGCATGGTGAGGGATAACATGTATGTTTATTAATATATATATATAGATTTAAATGTCTTTGTAAAGCATAAATATCTAATTTCTGACTCATAATCACAAGCTGACAAATGTAAAGTAAAAAGGAAAGAATAAAAATGACAATGCTTCATCTTGACTCATAATGCTACAATATCATTCCAAGTCAGGCTGCCATTTTTGTTGAATATCTAAAACACTCATACTTATCTCATATTTACAGCTGCCCTTATTTTATGCTTTGTTGGACTTTTATTATTTGCCCTTGTGAGTTGTTTCATTATTTATATAATAAGTAAAAACAATTTTGGAATTTGTTTTTTCATTGCTTTTTTTTTTTTTTAAAATAGTTTATAGAAGTCAGTTCATAATTACAGTAACTGAACCTTTTTAGTATCTGTAATTTTAGTGGGGCTGTGAGTTGAGATTTTCAGGAAAAAATGGTAAAGAAATTACTGTAAATAATTGCGTTTCCGTGATTATTGGCAGAAAGTTTAACATTTTGTCTTTTTCTTCACCAGCTAAAAATATATTTGAAGAATTGTCTGTGCAAAAATATCAGGAGATGTCATGTATTTGTAATTTTAGTAATCTCTCTCTGTGTTTTTATTTTCCTTTCTATCCACCAAGTCAAATAATAACAGAGGGAAAACAGGTCAAAAGTAATTTTGCCAGGATAAAGATTTTGTAACACCACAAAATGAATCAATAATAATAACGATAATAATAATCATGTTAATGATGTTGTGTCTGAAGAAGAAGAATATCAGCACCTCCAAAAATGGCAAAAAGGGTTTGGCAGCCATATTGATTGAGAAACTAAGTGGTGAATGAAGAAAGGACATTGAGTTTCGTCACTTGAATGTGTCCACTTGGAAGGTTTTTACTTAGTTTTCCTTCCTTGACCAACCCACCTTTATCTAGTTCTATCCCCTAAATAAACATTAATTTACTGCCTGTGCAGTTCATGTCACTAAGAAAGAACTGAAGGGCATAGAGTAATATAACGCAGCCACCAACTATTCTGAGAAAAAAAACAGAATGAAAAGGAATTTGCCCCCAAACCTGAAACACAGAGCAGTTTTGAAAATTGTACTGTCTCCCTCTCTTTATCCTTTTTTAATGATCAACTTCACATACAGACTTATACAAAATGTGTTTGTGAGTGTCTATTTATTTATATATATATATATATATATATATGTGTGTGTGTGTGTGTGTATACATATGTACACACACACACACACACACACACACATATATATAAGAAATATGCATAATATCTTACATTAATTGCACAATTCCGAGTTTCATGCTGAAGCTTGTATATCTACCTATATTTATCCATTCGGTGTCATATACATATAATATATATATATATATATATATAAAGTGATGTAAAAATGTTTTTATTGTAATCTATTATAATAAAAGTATTTTAATAATATTTTGTATTACACTGTATTGAGCACTTTTTAAAAAGTGAATGCTAAGTGGATTCTAACTCCTTCTCTTTATTAAGATAGTATATATTAGTTCCATTTCATGAAATGGAACTAATGTCTTTAATTTAATCACAAAATTAAATTTGTGGCTTTTTGCTTCCATTTTTGAAACATGGTTAGAACTGTGTAGCGAAAAAAAACATATTTTAAATCAATTAATTTATAATATTAATGCTCTGTAAATTTACATTGAGAACTATTTTGTAAAAATAAAAGTATCTATAAGAACACCGGATTATATATCTTGCTGTTCTTTTTTTTTATTTATACACATATATATATATATATATATATATATATATATATATATATATATATATATATATATATATATATATGTGTGTGTGTGTGTATATATATATATATATATAAGTATTGTGTCTTCTAATGCAAACAGAATGTATACCTCTATGTAAGAAAACCAATTTCTAAGTGTCATTTTTTTGTGTTGGCTGAAATCAACCTTAAGTTACCTCAAGGCCAGCATGACTAACCAAAGAGCCATCTTATGCATTCCAGAATTGAATCCACCTTCCATTTAATGTCCTTCGTGAAAGCTTCCTACTATTCATTTTTGACAACATCCTCTGATTTACAAACAACACACTTTCCATAATTATCATTTGCAGAGTTCAACCCTGAATTCATACATAATACATAGGTAAGGAAATAGAATCGTCAGAAAAATGATATGTGAGTGTGAACAACTTTAAACAGGCTGAATATATCATCTTTTTTTTTACCTTTCTCTATGAAGAAGGGTGAGTTTTTTTTTTTTTTTTTAAAGAACTGTTTGTCTGCATGTTTCCAATACATTCGTGGAAGGTGTGACAGCTTATATATTAGCGTGGTTGAAACAAGGAGATTATTCTTTTACATGATCATTTGCTGTATGTTTTGATAAAAGAGACGCGGAAAGGTTATGCATGTCATCAGTCCTTGCTTCAGCGTCCATTTTCTTGCAGGGATTTTCTGACATATTCATAATTTTATGATTCCTGTCTGGTGTCTTCATAATAGCCAATCAGTCTAAAAACATATTTTCTGTTTACCATACAGAAGGAGATTCTTTACTTTATTATAAATTCTATGCTCAAAGAAATATATATATATATATATATATATATATATATATATATATATATATATATATACACACACACACACACGTTTCATTAAAGATGGCTGACAAGATACTGCAGTTAAGCTTTTTATTTAATTTTTCTTGTGTTAGTATAAGTTTTTTCTCTTCTGGACATAAAGTATACAAAAATTGTCCAAATACTCTCTGTGTCCGAGTGCATTTAGCTATTCTTTTACCCATTATCAAACATGTTTTTTATTTTTATTTTTAACTGAATGTGTAGATTTTTATATACGTATCTAGAGTTTTGGGTATGTTTTTTATTTTACAAACACTGTCAACACATTGTGACCATGTTCATAGTTGATGTCATTGAGTGTTGGCTTTTTCTTTTTTATTATTAATACTTCCATTAATTTTAGTCTTTTTTTTTTACATATGGATAAGGATATTATAGTTTTGATAATGGCTAAAAGAATAGCCAAAAGCATACAGAGAGCACTTTTTTTAATTACTGGTACTGGTAATATTAGGTGTTTCATTATAAGGAAATATTTGGCAATTGTGCAGTCTGATAAATGTAATTAAATAAAAAATGGGGTCTCTACTCAAACATGGGTATTGTTAAGGTTAGCTAAATGTACTATGAGAATGTATACATACCAAGTAGGTTCCATTCACTAAAAATGCATGAATTTTAACCCAACAAAAAAAAAATTAACTGTGTAACCCATATTTAAAAGAAAAAAATCTGCTTAATTAAACTATATATATATATATATATATATATATATATATATATTCTTTCTGACCACGAGACCCGAAGCCTTGTGAGTGAAATTGGGTAGATGGAACATTTGGGAGCTGTGCTAGCACAAAGTTACAAGTCATTATGACTGAGTGTTTGAGTGTGCTGGCCTTGTTCAGATTGTTTATCACACTAGATAACAGACTCTCTCCCAGAAACTGTAACTAAGGTCTTCTCAGCATAGTTGCAGTATAAACCACATTGTTGGACAAACACAAATTTGCCTGAGTGAGCATCTGCAATAGGGATTGGCTAGTCACCCTAGTAGATGGCTATCCTCAAATATGAGTGGCCAGCTATTTTTAACACACACGCACACATATAATATATATATATATATATATATATATATATATATATATATGAAGGTTGTGTTCAAGCTTGAAACAGACTGTCACTAGTGGGTGTTGAGATCCGTGTCCACTTTTATATTTACATATGCCCTATCCATGATATTGAGTACTTTTACTCATAAATATAGCATAACTTAAAATGATATTTTTATCATATTTAAAAAATTTAGTTTTAGTTTTTGTAAATAGTATAATCATTGATAATTCATAGGTCTTTGTTTATTTCTAAATCCTAAATTAATGTATAACACCTTACCTCATAAAGGGCTGATAGTGTCTGCAATATGTGCTAAAAAAGCCTCCCCTCATAAAAGCTAAGAGTATGTGCTTGTCAGTGATGCTTGCATTGAAGGAAGTTTACATGTCTCTATTTACAAACAGAAGAACAGCTCTTTCTATTGCATGTTTTTGAGAGAATGATCCAGATTTACTTCTTATAAGATTTGTATACAAGCATTCAAACTGGCATATAGCAAACACTTTTGAGTCATTTTTTTAATCATTTCACCCAAAGCCACTGAGATACAAGGGGTTAATGAGTTTGAGAGAATATGAGAAAAAAAATACTATTAAGAAGATTGAACAATAAAAGAACAGGAATTTTGAAGCCAGGAGATGACGACTGACATTGCCTTTAAATTTTTGAAGGGAGTTCCACAAGAGAGAAGTTTGAGAGAAGAAACTGTTAACATAGAACTTACGGTTGCATCTAGCCATTTCAATTTTAAAATGATGACACCTTGCTGCCAATCTAGTACTGTATTTAAATTCATAAAGTCTAAGTACCATAGAAGAAAGTTCATCAAACCAATTTACCCTGAAAGCATTTATAGAAAAAGGCTCAGAAAAGCTACATTACAGCAGACTGAAGCTGAGATATCAGGTCAGGACCAATAATGTTGCAGATTCTTCTTTGGATTTTCTGAAAAATTTCTAATTATGTAGCAAGGGAATCAAGCCAGATGTAGCAGCAATATTTTTAGCATGGGCAAATGGTAGAATTAAATAGTTGAGAGAAAGCCAGTGGCAAAGAAATGAAAAAGTTAATCATGACTGTGTAAATCTGTGAACTGTTTGCTTTTGTTCTGGGAGAACCATCATGTACTGTAGAGATCTCCTGCACTTTCGGATGGAACTATCATCTTTGTTGAATTGACTGACTGATTTTAATCCTATATGATATTAATAAAGAGAGAAATATTAACAATATATTTTAATTGCAAATCAAATATTGATTATCTACAATCATGTTTCATTGAGTGATCTTCATTCTGTATATACACTTTTCTCTGCTCATTACCACATGACTAGGAACACTAATATCAGCTTATCTTGTGTCGATCATTCAGTTGCTGACCACAAAGCCATGATCATCCATTCGTCGTTTTTAGATTTGCAAGTTTCTCCTTCCATTTTCTGTATTCCCAATGGCTATAACTTGTTAACCAGAGCTTATATCCAACTGTACAGACAAATGCAGGAAGCGTTCTTCAATGGTTTTAATGAAGCTGATTGAGAAAACCCTTGAGCAACACTTGCCTCAGTCACCTCTCTGACCCAGCGACATCTATTTCTGCACAGCCAAAGCTCCAATTAAGATGCAAAGCTTTCATTGATAAACAACTGGTTGTACTCTCTTGGAAAATCCCAAATTCACTTCACTTTGTATTATAAGACACTTTTAAAAAAATCTTTCATATAATACTTATAAAATTGACTTTATTTATAAAATAAATAAAATATTGCCCCTGGCATGGTGCTTTAAAAGAAAGACAATGAATTTGCTGAAAACTTTCTAAGCTTTTTTATCTGTCTGTTTAATTCTATGTAAATAAATAATTATAGATATAAGTACTGAGATATATGAGGGGATGCTGTAAAGATTTTGGACTTACCAAGAATCCATATATATATATATATATATATATATATATATATATATATATATATATATATATATGTGTGTGTGTTTTTGAACAATAAAAATATTAAAAATTAAAATTTTCAGACACACTGGGTTGTATATTAATATTTTTTTTTTTTATTTCAGTTAGGTTCCTTGACTAGTTTTGGCCATCATCAGGAGAAAAAAAAATCCCTGCTTGTTAGTAGCAGTGAACTACTGGAGTGAATGACTGTTTTTTAAGAAAGTGAACTTTATCTGTTGTTTTCATGTGTTTTTATATCGTTAATTTTGGTCAGTCCTTGTGTTTTATATATATATATATATATATATATATATATATATATAGTTCATACTAAATGCAATCGTCAGGCCTGACGATTGCATTTAGCATGAAACAGACTGTCACCTCTAAGTGTTGATGTCTATGTTCACTTTTATATTTACATAGGCTCTATCTCTGATATTGAGCACTTTATCCCATCAAAATAGCACATCTTAAGACTATATTTTTTTCATATATATATATATATATATATATATATATATATATATATATATATATATAAAGGTATTTTCTGTTTATACATTATTTTATAGTTACAAATATTTAAGTAAAGGCTCTGTTTATAATAAACAGTATTAACAACATTTACTGGCCTGAATGTCCAAGAAATTTTCATAGAAAATATGTGTTCTCTGACATAATCGAACCTGTATCCTATATTGAACCATCATATACCTGATGTGCTATACCAATTTAGCTACAGAGTGGGGATCAAGGCAACAGAAGATGTTGATTGACATTATGTTTAAATTTTTAATGATTATAGTTATCAGGGAAGCAAGTAAGAGGAAGGGAGTTCCACTGTCGGGATTTGTGAGAGAAGAAGCTGTTGGAGTAGAAGAGGCAGTTATATTTAACTGTTTCGACAGTAAAAGTGTGAGACTGAGATGCCAACCTAGTAGCACACTTAAATTCATGCAGTCAGGGCACCAGTGAAAACAACGCATCAGAGTAGATGCCATGAAAATATTTATGGGCCTTTGACAAGAATCAAACCTGTATCCCTTTATTTCATTTAGGTCAGTTGTTTCACTGTCTAATAATATAAAAAAAACAGACAGCAACACAAACATGTGTATTAATGAAAAATAACCATTATAATAATCAGATTGCTTCTTCTGCCCCCAATATATTTTGATAAATTATGAATATATTGTATGATAAACATTATATTTTGTTTTCACCATTAACCCATCAATAGATTTTTTGAAATTACCAAAGGGGCTGGAAATTTGATTCTGGTCAAGGGAATCCTGAAAAAAGAACAATATCTTTTGATTTTGTAAAGACATACTATGGCATCTGGTATATGCATCAATGATACAAAACACTCTTCTAAATTATGTCAAAATTACCTTGAGTTAATAAAAAGGAACAAAATTTTGGAAATAATGATTTGGCCACCTTAGTCTCCTAACGTCTCTCCCATTGAATTATTATGGGAGGAGAATTGGATAGTAGATTTCAATGAGAATACCCAGAGAGTAAGAGTGAACTTTTCAGTGGTTGAAAAATGTTTGGGAATATCTGGCATCTATATTTTTTTTTGAAAAATGTTGGAAAGAATGCCAAGAATTTGTAAAGCAATTATTGACAAAAACAAAATATAATGCTGTTAAATGATAATTTGTTTTTGTCAAAATAAAAGTAAGTGAACAGTATTTACTGAAATTTTATCTTTTACTTAAAAAATACAAAAATATCTCATCTTAACATGTTTTCGAAGGAAATCCAGGGTGGCCCCAAACTTTTTGCCTGTAGTGTATGTCATGTCCATATATTCACACATGATACATGGGAAAGTCAATAACTCAAAAAGGCATTTATTTTTAACAACAAATGAAAAATCTCTTTTTCAACATAATTTCCTTCCTTGTCAATACACTTAACCTAATGCTTCTTTTTTTAATAAAGTGGATTGAATATTATGCAATAAAATTTAAAGAAAGCTGTACATCACTTTTGTTGACCTGACAAAGGTGCTTGGCACTATAAGCTGATTGAGTCTTTGGAAAATCTTAAGCATGTTTGCCCATCCAAATTCCTCAACATGATTATTCAACTGCATTTGAATTGGCAATGACCCCTAAAGCGCTTTCCTTTATCGCTATCAGTTATGTTCTGATCCCCATGTTGTTCTCAATGTTCTTCAACATGATGTTAAAACAGGCTTCATCAGAGATCAATCATAATAATGAAAATTTCAATGTTCAATCTGAAATGAATCAAATCCGACACTAAGACAACAATAAATTTGGTCAGGAAATCATCCAAAATTTATACTGGGTTAAAACAGCCTGCATATGGACTGGCAGATGTTAGTGTTTGGCAGTAGACATTGAACCTTCCTGCTAATAAACAAACTTTTTTTTTTACCTTTTTACAGCAGGAACCCATAAGATAGCATGTGGTTTAAAAGTATCCACAAAACAGAAGTATGAGGAAAAATTGGTTTGATTAATACTGATCAAAACTTGTTAAATGTACATTGAGACTAAAAAGTGGATGTAAGCAAGGTTATGTGGATGATAATGCTCTTTAGTACTGGCAAAGCTGTATGTGAAATCATAGGCCCAAGACACTTGTACATTACTGGCACAAATGCATGGCCAGTGGCGGTGACTGTGTAGAAAAATACTAATTTGTAACTGAAAACTTGCTCTGTTTTACTTATTATAATCCCTGATCCCATTATGGCTTCTGTAGAAATAAATATGAATCATTACAATTGGGCTCTCCTTCATATTATTTTTATTAATCATTTCACCCTGAGCAAGGTGATAATGCCACTAAGATGCAAAGGGTTACTGTAAGTGAAAAAGGATGGGAATACTTTCGTAAGAAAGGACAGTAAAAGAACACCTTTCAGGAAAACATAAGATTCACAATTGATGTTTGATTTAAATTTTTGAAGATTGTAGATGACAGGGAAGCAAGACACTGGAAGAGAGTTCCAAAGGCAAGAAATGCAAGAAAAGAAACTATTAGACTACAACTTATAATTACATCTAGCTAGTTTAGTAAAATGATGAGACCTCATTGGCAATTCAGTAGTACATTTAAATTCATGCAGTCAAGTTACCAAAGAGGGAGATCTCATTAGAACAACTGTCATGAAATATTTATGGAAAAGAGATAGGGAAGCCATGTCACAGCAGTAGGAAAGCGACTGAAGTTGAGATGCCAGATCAGGACCGATAACATTGCACAACCTTTTTTAGGATTTTGTCAAGATAGGTTCCAGGTGACTCAAGACAGGTTCTTGTACATCACTGGTGAAAAAAGCATGGCCAGTGGTAGTGACTCTGTGAAAAAATACTAATCTGTAACTGAAAAGTTACTTGAGCTAACAGTGATATTGTAATCACTGATCCTACTATAGTTTCAATAGAAATATAGGAACCATTGGATTAACCCTCATGGGAAAATATGATATATAAATTTCTGTATATCAGAACTATATATAGAAACCAAAAAGGGGTTGTCAGCACAGTTAGGTGGTTTGGTTTGGTTTGTTGTGTTTTATGGCATATCAACCTCATTGGGTTATTTAATGCCAACAACTTATTTTTCATGGTAATATTTTGTTTTGTCAAAAATCTATTTCTGGTAATATTTTTTCCTCAAAAATGTATAGCTGATAATATTATTTAAAATCATGTATTGCTGGTAATATTTTTTTTAAAAAATGTATTGCTGGTAATATTTTTTAAGAAAAATGTATTGCTGGTAATATTTTAAAAAAAAAATGTATTGCTGGTAATATTTTTTTTTAAAAATGTATGGCTGGTAATATTTTTTTTAAAAATGTATTGCTGGTAATAGTTTTTTTATTCAAAAATTTATTTCTGGTAACAATTCTTTTACAAAGTATCTCTGGTATTAAAACCCATTTTAACGCTTTTGTAATGCTTTTTACCTCTGTTTCAGGGTTAAGTATTTGTCTTTAGCTGGGATCCTAACAGGTGCTACCACCCAGGGTCAGCATGAACCTGGGAACACCAGTAATTAAGAGGTGGTTCCAAGCTCCTCAAAACCTCCTGATCAGAGGCCTTCTTGTTGGATGTAGTTTATCGTCATACCCAGGACATGGATGTAGTTTATTGTCATACCCAGGATGACACAGTTAGTTGGAGGATAATACTTTTTAGCAATGGCAAAAGCTGTGTGTAAGAAAAGAATAGGTTCCAAAATTTTGTATATCACTAGCAAAAAAGCATAGAAAATGGTGGTGACTATTTGGCAAAATACTAATTTTAATTTTGCTCTATTTAATGTTTTGTAATCCCTGATCCTGTTATATTTTCTATAGAAATAAATAGGAATTATTGGTGTATCCGTTATGGGAGAATGTGGTATATAAATTTTTACATATCAGAACTGTATATGGAGACCAAAAAAAAAATGGATGTAAGCACGGTTAGGTGGAGGATAATACTTTTTAGCAATTGGAAAAGCTGTTTGTATGAAAACATGGGTTCCAGGTATCACTTGTAAAAATGCATGGACAATGGTGGTGACTATGTAGAAAAAATACTGATTTGTACCTAAAAACATGATGTATCTAATTTATATTTTCCTATATTATCAGGGCATCCACAATTTGCATCCAGATTCTTACTTGGCAGATCTTCTATTAACACAATGTGGGATGCTTAATAATAAAAGTGATAAAAACATAAAAAAAAAGAAAAAAGAAACTAAACAAAACTGACTAGACTATGTGCACAAAACATATAGTAATATATAATATATTGAAATATATAGCAATATATAATACAGAGAAATATATAGTAATATATAATACAGAGATATAATATATAATATTAAATATATATTATATATTAAATATATATATAAATAATATATAATACATTGAAATATATAGCAATATATAACACAGAAAAATATTTTGCAGTGAAATAATTAAAATAATTTGGTATTTCATTTCTGAAATGAATAATAGCCAATATTCTTGTATTTCGAACAATTCTTCTTATATTGGTTGATATAGATCTTATTATAGATACAACATTTCAACCTTCTGATCAATACTTTAAAATAATTTAACTATATTAACGATTTCTCATCCATAATAAATTTTCATCCAGATTCTTGCAACATTTTCCCCTTTCTTGGTAGATCTTCTATTATCACAATGTGGAATGCTAAACAATAGAAGTGATAAAAAACAAAAGTAACAGAATGTAATTGGCTAGACTACATACAGACACATCTAAAAAATAAATTTTATTCTTTTTTTTAATCATTTCATCCCAAGCAAAGCGGGAGTACCAGGAGTACACAAGGAGTTACAAAGAGTCAAAGTGAGTTAAAAGACTGAGTATAGCCAAGACTGAGGAAAGGATAAAAGCTGAACAAGATTCAAGATAACAGAAGATAGCAATTGAAGCTGCATTTAAATTTTTGAAGATTGTAGTTATCAGGGAAGCAAGTAAATTGAAGGGAGTTCCACAGGCAGGAAGTGCAAGAAAAGGAACAGTTGGAGTAGAAATGGCAGTTGACTTTAACTATTTCAACAGTAAAAGGGTGGGAGTTAAATGCCAATCTAGTAGTAAACATAATTTCATGTAGTTGAGGTACCAGGGACAAAAATTCATCAAAGCAGTTGCCATTAAAATATATAAATAATTTTAAATTTAAATGTTTAAATTTAGATTTTTCCAACATTTTCTCACATTTCATCTCTATGTATAATTATAATAAATGTTTGCATTCTTATTCCCCCTCTCCTTCTTCCACATATAATTCTATCAATAAAAACATTAATTTAGTCCGATGAAGGACAAAATTTTGTCATTAATTTGCCTGTTCTGATATATAAAATTTATGCATCATATTCTCCTATATCTCATGTATATAAATATATAAAATAACAATATATACATTTTTATAAATCTAAGTTTCACATTCATCTGGCTTAAAATATTGCTGCCACATATGGTACAGAGCCCCTGCTAGTTACCTTGAGCTCCTTGATAATATCCAAAGAAGAATCAGCAATATTATTGGTCTTGATCTGGCATCTCGGTTTCAGTTACTTTCCCACCCTTGTAGGTTTCCTCTCCATGTCTTTTCTATAAATACTTTCATAGTAATTGTTTGGATAAGTTCTTCACTATGGTACCTAGACTTTTTTTTAATTTAAGCACAGTATTAAACTGGTGTCGAGATATGACCAGATATCTCAGCTGACATGAAGAAGAAAGACTATATTGAATCCATTGCTAAGAAATTTGGTTCATTGTGTTGTGCAAGACAATTTTTCTCTCCAGAATCTATCTTACATATCTATTCATCCATGCTTAATATGTTGCTGCCACATATGATCCAGTGCCCCTGCTATTTAACTTAAGCTCTTTGATAAAATCCAAAGAAAAATCAAAAATATTATCGTTCCTGATCTATCATAAGTCACTTTCCCACCGCCCTAAGGTTGTCTCTCTGTATCTTTTCTATAAATCCTTTCATTGTAATTGTTCAGATATGCTGTTTGCTATGGTACTTAGACTTTTTAGACTTTTTAAATTTAAGTGCAGTACTAGATTGGCATCAAGATCTCATCAGTTTACAGTTGAATTAACTAGATCCAGCCATAAACTCTATGCTAACAGTTTATTTTCTCACACTTCTTACTTGTGGAACTCCTTTCCGGCTCTTTGCTTTTCAGCCAACTTTAATCTGCAAAAATTTAAATGCAATGTCAATCACTATCTACTGTCCTTCTGATTACTCTCTCCTCTTTCCGCTTATTATTAATGTTTCTGTTCCTATTTCTTCCACACCCAGTAAGCAGTTGTGTCTTAGTAGCTTTACTGCCTTGCATGGGGTGATACCACTTAAAAAAAAAATATCAAGAACAATATTGTGGAAAAATGTATGAGAAAATGGAAAAAGTTTTCTTATGATGTGTTTCACCGCACCAGTATAACAAATTTCTTCCGATGAAGTCCTAAAGGATGAAACACGTGAGAAGAACACTTTTCCACTTTGTCATATCTTTTTCCTTAAATATAAATATATATCAAGTCTTCTTCAGTTTAATGACTTTTTTCTTTCAGTATGTGTGTGAGCGTGCATACATATATATATATATATATATATATATATATATATATATATATATATATATATAAACATATGAGAGAAAGAATAAAACTTCCTAATTTAAAATTTCTTTTTACTCTTTTCGAAAAGTCAGTGCAACTAATCCTGGATTTATTCATGCAAGGAATTTGGAAACTTCCTTCCCTGTGTTTACCTCCTACATGCATTTGCCAAAATTAGACACCAGTTCTAATCATGCACATTCTTCTGCTGCCTAAATTTAGAATCAAATTTTGTGCTTCAGTCGGAAGAAGCATGACAGGAGACACCAAGCAATTTGTCAATTCACTTTGATAGAATTTCAGGAAGGAAATCTGCAAAGAAATAAATAAAATCAAAGTCTTGTGATAATATAAAAAAATGGCAAAAATAACAAGCAGAATAATTCTTAGATATAAAGCACTTGAAAAGCTTTTTGCAGTGATACAGTTAAAATGTTATTTTGAATATCATTTCTCTGTCTACCTTTTACAAACATTTTGACACAATTTATTTCACTGTGATGTCTGACATAAGGCCATGTTTATAGTGCCCAATGAGATTCTAAGTATTAGCATCAGAAGGGATTTTCTGTTTTTTACTTTTGTTCACCCAATACAAAGCCCAAGAGCTACTCAAGGTAGAGAATTACTGAATTAGGTTTTTATACAGGCATTTAGGGAGGGAGCAAGACATGCATATTATGAGGATATGTAGGATAGATATTTGTAGGCTGTTGACTTGAGGAGATTAAGACTTCAGTGATCAGAGAAGCATCCTCTCAAGAGTCTTGCACAATGCAACAGTTCTGTGAACTTCCTCCTGACCAATGGAATATGAAGGGAATGAGATTGATTTGACTCTGTGTATGTAGAACCAGGTCCAAGGTATGACAGATTTTTGCTGAGAAGTTCTGAACAGGTGAAACCAAGGAATGTTATTTAGCTGAACATCTGCCACAATGAAAATAATGATAAAGGAGTGAAAGGCTAGCAAAATTTCATCTTTAAGGAGGGTTAAAGGGTGAAATACAATTCATCACTCACAAGGCTGCACAAATATTTTTGAAATTTTTTGGTGCTGGAAAGTGAGGATTGAAATCTGTTGGGGCCGGAAAGTGAGGATTGAAATCTGTTGGGGCCGGAAAGTGAGGATTGAAATCTGTTGGGGTCGGAAAGTGAAGATTGAAATCTGTTGGTGCCGGAAAGTGAAGATTGAAATCTGTTTTGCCGGAAATTAAACTGAAAAATCTGTTGGGGCTGGAAAGTGAAGATTGAAATCTGTTGGTGCCAATGGAAAGTGAAGGATTGAAATCTGAAATTGTTGCCGGAAAGTGAGGATTGAAATCTGTTGGGGAAGATTGAAATCTGTTGGGAAAAACTGTTGAAAGAAGATTGAAATCTGTTGGTGCCAGAAAGTGAGGATTGAAATCTGTTGGGCTGGAAAAGGAAGATTGAAATCTGTTGGGGCTGGAATGCTGTTGAAAGAAGATTGAAATCTGTTGGTGCCAGAAAGTGAAATTGAAATCTGTTGGTGCCAGAAAGGAGGATTGAAATCTGTTGGGGCTGGAAAGTGAAGATTGAAATTGAAATCTGTTGGTGCTGAAAGTGAAGATTGAAATCTGTTGGTGCGGAATATGAAGATTGAAATCTGTTGGGGCTGGAAAGTGAAGATTGAAATCTGTTGGTGCCAGAAAGTTGAAAGATTGAAATCTGTTGGGGGAATGGAAGATTGAAATCTGTTGATGAGAAAGTGAAAGATTGAAATCTGTTGGGGCTGGAAAAGTGAAGATTGAAATCTGTTGGTGCCAGAAAGTGAGGATTGAAATCTGTTGGTGCCAGAAAGTGAGGATTGAAATCTGTTGGGGCCGGAAAGTGAAGATTGAAATCTGTTGGTGCCGGAAAGTGAAGATTGAAATCTGTTGGTGCCGGAAAGTGAAGATTGAAATCTGTTGGTGCCAGAAAGTGAGGATTGAAATCTGTTGGGGCTGGAAAGTGAAGATTGAAATCTGTTGGTGCCAGAAAGTGAGGATTGAAATCTGTTGGGGCTGGAAAGTGAAGATTGAAATCTGTTGGGGCTGGAATGTGAAGATTGAAATCTGTTGGTGCCGGAAAGTGAAGATTGAAATCTGTTGGTGCCGGAAAGTGAAGATTGAAATCTGTTGGTGCCGGAAAGTGAAGATTGAAATCTGTTGGTGCCAGAAAGTGAGGATTGAAATCTGTTGGGGCTGGAAAGTGAAGATTGAAATCTGTTGGTGCCAGAAAGTGAGGATTGAAATCTGTTGGTGCCAGAAAGTGAAGATTGAAATCTGTTGGGGCTGGAATGTGAAGATTGAAATCTGTTGGTGCTGTTGGTTGCCGGAAAGTGAAGATTGAAATCTGTTGGTGCCGGAAAGTGAAGATTGAAATCTGTTGGTGCCGGAAAGTGAAGATTGAAATCTGTTGGTGCGAAAGTGGGGGGCTGGAAAGTGAAGATTGAAATCTGTTGGTGCCAGAAAGTGAGGATTGAAATCTGTTGGTGCCAGAAAGTGAAGATTGAAATCTGTTGGGGCTGGAATGTGAAGATTGAAATCTGTTGGTGCCGGAAAGTGAAGATTGAAATCTGTTGGTGCCGGAAAGTGAAGATTGAAATCTGTTGGTGCCGGAAAGTGAAGATTGAAATCTGTTGGTGCTGGAAAGTGAAGATTGAAATCTGTTGATGCTGGAATGTGAAGATTGAAATCTGTTGGGAGGAAAGTGATGTAGTTTCTGTTATTTGGTAAAGCTCACTGTGATTCTGTAGCATCAGTCTACAAGATCTGCTGAAGGACAGACCTCTTTAAGACCTACATCTTTTTCCTGACTTCATAAAAAACTGTTTAGAAAGAAATGGATATTGATTCAAACATTTATTGCAAATGCACAAGTGAAAAATTTGATTAAAAATAATTTAATTCTTGATTTATTTCAGGTCCATCTCTTTGTTACCGTCATGGGTATAACAATAAACTACATCCGCGTCCTGGGCAAGACGATAAACTACGTCCAGCAGACAGGGCCTCTGATCAGGATCTTTTGAAGAGCATCGAACCACCTCTTAATTGCTAGTGTTCCCAGGTCTACCCTGACCCGGGGTTGTAGCACCTGTTAGGGTCTCAGCTATGGGAAATAATTAACACCCAAACTTTCGTAAACAGAGGTTTTAATACCAGAAATAATTTGTAATAAAAAGAAATTATTACCAGCAATAATTTTGGAAGGAAAAATTATTATCAACAATACTTTAAAAAAAATGCCAGAAATACAAACGGCTATACATACTTTGGAAAAAATATGACCAGCTATAGATTTCTTCAAGGAAAAATATTCCCAGAAATAGATTTTTGAAGAAAAACATTACCATCAATAAAAATTTTGTTGGCATTAAATAACCCTTTGAGGTTGATATGCTGTAAAACAAAACAAACCAAAGCAAAGCATCTCTTTGTTTGGTCATTTGATTAGATTTGGGGAATAATTTTTGCAGTAATGCTTTGTATGTGTTTGTTTTTTGTGGAGGGGTGCTGCATCAACATCAAATTTATTAACTAGAACCTTTTTTCCTCCTCTGATTTTCCTTTTTTTACTATTTTCTTCGTTCCAGAACATGGTTCGGTGCTGAATGATTGTTCTAAACAAAAGCTATTAAGCTCACTTACTAATTAAAGTTCAAATGACCAAAAGCATAATCGAAGTTTCCTCATAAAAGTCTTCCTATTATACAGAGGTCTTCAAGTGTCATCTTCCAGAGCTGCCGACGAAGAGCCACTTAATATTTATTGCTGAATATAATGAAGGAGCCTGCATCAACCATAATTTCCGTTTTTATAGAGCATGAAAATGCCTTGTTATGAACATTTAATTAAGGCATCGTGTTTCTGTTAATTGCTTTAAGTTGTTTTTGTTTTTTTCAAGAAAGTTGTTCTCATTATTTTGCAAAAATAAAATGTAAAAATAATATTAAAATAATAATTAGATAAAGAATTCATAAACAATGTAATTGTTTAAATTTTTAGGTCCATTGCAGATTTAAATCATTTATTTCATATTTTATTTAGTTTATCAAGGTTTATATAATGGAAAAATGAATTAACATACATATCTCGGATAAAACTGCAATCTCCACCTTTCCCTTTACGTAGTGGTGGCTAGTATAATGGATGGTGGCTCAGAATGAGAAATCGGAAGGCTGGGTTCAAATTTCAGTTGTGTTCATTATATTCAATTATGGGCAAATACCCTTGGGAAAGATATGAATCCATTACCTCCCCCAGCTATAGGTTAACCCATAGGACTTGTATCTAGAAAAATCATTGTTATCCTCAAAAAAATTGTTAATTCTATACTCATGATATTGAGTCACCCCCCCCCACGAGGGTGTCATGTGGCACAAGGCCTTTTTAACGTGGGCATTCCGAGCCCGTGGGCTCAGCCAAAAATATGCCCATTGAACTTGTATAAACGGGTTCAGGGCTGGTTTACCTCCCCGAAGGAGACTCCACCCTTCGGTGGAGCCTCCTTCGGGTTCCTCCTGTCCGTAGGAAGAGAGTTCAACCGAGCAGTTGGTTCAAAAGTGAACGACTGACAGTGAGTTAATTCTATATTCACTCCCACCCCTCTGCAAAAATGAATTATTCTTAAAATCTGTTAAAAAAAAATCAAATCTTGTAACCCAGGGAAGGTTACTGAATAGAATAATCAAACAAAGTTTGGTAATGAACGATAATACTTAGGACAAGAACAACACATATAAGATTTACCAGTGGTGTGTGGAAGGAGTAGTCAACTGCTAGAAGTGAGTCAAATGAATTCCACAATGAATCTCAAACTCTAGAATATCTACCAACCACCCCACATGGTCAGATGTAGCACAAGGCCAAATTTAATGTGGGGTATCCGAGCCCATAGGCTTGGCCAAAAATTCCCTGTAGACCTCGTACATAACAGGAATCGGGTAGCTGTTTCCTGAAACAAGACTCTCCCCTTCGACATAGCCTCATGTGGGGATCCTCTCTGCTCGGCTGCAGAGAAATTGACCAGCACAGTTGGAGATGAATCTCTAACTCTAGACCATGTACAGTATTCACTACTGTATTTATCGAAATGGGGGCATACCCATTATTATCTGTAGGTATACTACAACATCAATCTCTTTATTTACATATTTATATAATGGCTGACTACTCATTTCCGAGCACACCAATCTGCCAGGGTGGCTAGCATTTCCCTATTAAAGATGCTCACTCAACCAACGGAGGTGTCTGTGATTTATACAGCAACTGTGCTGAGTGAATCTTATTTACAGTTGCTGGGAGTGAGGTGGATCAGTTTTTTTTGAACAAGGTCAAACTTTCGGTCACGATGACTTGTGACTTCATGCTAGCATAACCATCAGTGGTTCCTGACCTGTTTTGTCTATCCAATTTTCAGGAACTTTCCAAAGGTGCCACATGCTGGGATCAATAACATCAATAAGTCACCTTCCTGACAAATCAACCCTGGGTCTTATGATCAGAAAATGAACGTTACAACAATATATATATATATATATATATATATATATATCCCATAAATATAGTAAACCTTAAAACTATATATATATATATATATATATATATATATATATATTTTAAGGTGTGCTATATTTATAGGATAAAGGATACATATATTGTTGTAACCTAGGGAAGGTTACTGAGTAGAATAGTCAAATGAATGTTGGTAATGAATGATAATACTTGGGACAAGAACAACACTTATAAGATTCGTGTAGAAGAAGTAGTCAGCTGCTAGAAGTGAGTCAAGTGAATTCCATAATGAATCTCCAACTGCAGCCCAACATACAGTATTTACTATTGTATTTATGTGAATGGGGACATACCCATTATCATCTGTAGGTATGCTACAACATACATATATGTGTGTGTGTGGATATTTGCAGAACTATACTGAGCAGACCTTAGTTACAGTTTTTGGGAAAGAACACAGTTTGAACAAGGCCAATATGATTAAACCCTTAGACAAAATAGCATTTGACTTCATGCTAGCATAACCATCAATAGCTTCTGAACAATTTTGTCTATTCAATTTTCAGGAAATTTCCAAAGGTGCCACATTCTGGGATCACCTCCCCAGGCTGATATGGTCATGTCCCTGACAAATCAACCATGGTGAGATTCAAACCTCGGCCTTTTGTCCAGAAAGTGAACATTCTAACCATTTGGCCATGTGCTCATATTTTTATATACACATACGGTGTGTAAATTGGAAGAAAATTCATCCTCTTCTTATTATTAATTGATGGGGGCTTTTAACTTCTTCACAATTCATCCTATTATAATTGTACTCATGCCTCCCTTTTTTAGTTTGCACAACCTGCTCATAAATAACAAACTATTCAATTTTGACCATGTGGAAAGCTAGGAAAAACACTACTTGGTTTCAGTGAGAATATGAAGGAAAGAAAAAAGAAAGATAGGAAGACAGAAGTGTTTAACATCACCTACCAATACCTTATAAATAATGGACTATTCCATTTTCATCACATGAAAAGTAGGGAAAAGACACTACTTAGTTTCAATGAGAAAATGAATGAAAGAAAAGTGTTTAACAACTGTTTTAGTGAAATGGAAAAAGTTTTTAATTTCAAATCTTTTCATTTGTACCCCTTTACTTCTTAAAGACCAGCATTCACATGTATAACTGTCATTGCAATATTTTGTTACAGTTGTTAAGTTCAAATATTCACTGATGTGATAGGGGAATTTATTATCATTATTATTACTACTACTACTACAATAATACAATCTGCTCATTCAGCATATAATTAGTAGTTATAACAGAAGTTGATAAATAAAAGGCCCTTCTAAGAAACTGGTAAATAGCTTAAACATTTGAAAAAAAAATGGATGAAAAATAGATAACTACAACAACTGTTAAATAAAGAGCATCCATATAAGATGTTATAATACTAACTAAACACCTGTACATCCATATAAGATGTTAATAATGCTAACCAAATCAATACAAAGCAATATTAAATCAAAATGAATCATACAAATAGAATAGTAAGCCATATAAGGTTCACAACTATAAGAAAAAGTATTGTCAGATTAAAATTTAAACATATTGTAAGGTAAAAGTTAGGGTATGCCTATAATTTACAGTCAATTCACTTTTTTGGTTTAATAAAGACTTTTTCCCAAAAAACCTGATAATTTCTAATTTTTCATGTAAGTATAGAAAACAGAGCTCATTTAAAGATCTGCATGTTCTAGCTTTTTTTTTTTAATTTTCCATTTTACCTTAGGAGTTTTGTTACCTTCTTTTACATTCCAAAAATATTTAGAAAGAGATGTACTATTTTTAGAAGTACTATTGGTGAAGGATAAGATATGTTGATACCTTCTAGTCTTAAAAGTATTCTTAGTACTACCAATATTAAATTTTTCAACGGTTGGATTCTCTATTATAGAAATAATACTTAGAAAAACAAGAGAGATAGTTAAACATTGGTTTTGTAATGGAATTATACTCCATTTGTTCTCATTTTACCTGGAGATATATATATATAAGGTTGCCTCTCTGTGCCTTTTCTATAAATACTTGCATGGTAATTGTTAGATGAGCTCTTCACTATGGTACCTAGACTTTTTGTATTTAAGCACAATACTAGACTGGCATTGAGAGCTCATCAATTTACAGTTGAGCTGACTAGATGTAGCTGTAAGTTCCATGCTAGCAGCTTCTTTTCCCACACTTCTCACTTGTGGAACTGCTTTCCAGCTCCATGCTTTCCAGCCAACTTTAACTTGCAAAAATTTAATTTGCAATGCCAATCATTATCTATTGTCCCATGATTAAGCTTTTCTCTTCCAGCTTACTATTAATGTTTCTGTTCCTACTTCTTCCACACTCTTTAACCACTTGTGTCTTAGTGGCTTTACTGCCTTGCATGGGGTGATACCAATTAAAATATAAATGTATAATTGAACTAAAATTGAAAAATAGTCTTCATAATAAATGTGTTTAAATCAAAGATGATAAAGTATATCCTTCCATAAATAGATTTACATTTGGACATATTTTATCTGCACATGCATGCATATGTAAGAAAGATCAGTGTTTAAATTTGGATTAATTTTGGCAGCACTATTTCTTATGCTGTGCCTTTTTCTTCTTCAGGAAAATTTTCATATTTCTTTTGAATATTTTGTCAATTCAATCTCCAACTTGTTTGGAAGATTACAAGATCTTGTTTTTAAAACATGCAAAAACATTTCAGGCAAAAATTCTCCTAGAGCCCCAAAAAAGATTTGAGAAAATGTTTTTTTTATGTCTTTTTAAAATGAGAAAAAAAATTATTTCATAATGCAATGTTTCTGTTTCTGAGTTAATGTTTATATTTAGGTGCATGCACATTGCTATCTATTCATGCATTATTTCATATGCACAGAAATAAACATATCCACGTAATATTACATATATCTGTTTATGTACGTATGTCATCATTGTCATCATCATCAGCAGCAGCAGCAGCTATTGCAAGTCCACTTCTAGACTAAGCTCTTTCCTTGATGACCATGACTGCACTATTCTCGGTCATATTTTACACACAAATTCCTCTATCTCATCTCCCCATTTTAACTACTCTTTACTACATCTTTCATCCTTTCTCTCTATAATGTGTTCTTCACTGCCACTTTTGTCAATTAATCACTTCTATAATATCCTGGCCTCTTCTTTGACCCAAGATGACCTATTTCTCTCTCTTAGGGTGGCTCTCAAATTTTTTATTAAATTTTATAAAAGTTAATAGTGGGGTCAAATTTGCTATATATATATTTGCATAGTAAATTGATCTCCCTCTATGAAAGCGGAAACAAAAATTTACATATGACATGATTTTGTAAAATAAAAAAATAAATTTGATTGGTTAATCTAATTCTATTTGAACCTCTTTCACCGAAGCAAATACCACAAGTAGAAAAACGTCTTCCCTGTTGGTGTTCATAAGCAATAAACTGAAACTGCTATATATATATTTGCATAGTAAATTCATCTCCATGAAAGCCAAAACAAAAATGTATATATGACATGATTTCGTAAAATAAAAAAATATTGATTTTATATATATATATATATATATATATATATATATTTATAATATAAAATGCTCAAACACTAATATTACATGGTTATAATTTATTACATTGGAATCATTGTTGCAAATTCTCAAGAACAAGAAAATGCACAAAATCACTTTCATCATATGTTTAGGTTTTATTACAATTCTAATCATCACTTTTTAAAACAATAAACATTGCTGAGGAGTGAAGGTCATTAAAATAATAGTGGTGTCAAGGGAAAAGTATCCTTTTGTCACTCTGTCTTTTTTGTAGGCAAGAAGGTCCAAGTTTGATAATTTTTTTTATACTCTTGAACTGAAGAGTTTATTCTGTATAATACTAAAAGTCTGTGATTGTGGGCATGCTTGTGTGGTGCGTCTATCCAGTACACAATGGTTTACGAGTTGTTTATACAGGAAGTATTTTAGATTTAACTTTCTTTAAACAGACAATTCTTTTAATTAACACATTTTTAAGTTAAAGGTAGTCACAAAGAGATCCTGTTTTGCTGTTTTGTCCAGTTGTTTGTAGAGTAATTATTTATATTTCAGCTTTCTTTAAACAAACAATATTTTAAATATTTAAAAAAATATTTTTTGGCATATTTAAAAAATATTTTCAAGTAAATATGATGTAAAAGTATTTTTTGGCACATTAAAAAAACGTTTTTAAGTTAATCTGATTTAAAGTTCAAGTTTATCCTGGAAGTTCTAACCCTATTAAATGCTGTAAACAATCGGTAAAATGTTAAACATGAACTTGTAAACCAGACTAATGCTGATACAAACTGTAGAATATTGGTTAGCTTACAAGTGGTCTGACACACAAATAGAATGGTGTAGTCCCAAGTAAAAGCTGACCTGATTCATTCAATGGAGAGATATATGGGTGAATGGAGACCACTCATGCAAATGTGTTGGGCAGGTCCATTTTTAGCAAAATGGACCAACCTAAATGGTGCATTAGGTACTCTCCTATAAATGAGGTAAAATTAGCTGGCTTGCTTTTCCAGTAAGACACAAGAAGGCAGCCATTTTAGCAGGTAAGTCCCTTGACTTCTACAAAAACAAATTGAAAAATTTAACTGAAACATAATAAAATTAATTATCATTTCAATGGAATGTTGGAATTAACTTCAATGTTTTATAACTTGATTGTCAGTGAACCAACAGGTCATGAGTAATCTAGTATGAAAATTGTAAAAAATGATTTCTAGTTGCAGTGTCGATTGTACATCTGTAACCAGTCATCCAACAGTTATGCACGCATGTAGATTTTTATAACATTTTAATTTTGGTTGGGATTCTTGTCTAAACCTTTCTTCCATGCGCTACCTTTGACCTGTCTTTGAATTCATCTGAAAGTAATTTCATTTATTTCTCAATATGAAACACTTGAAATTGATTCCGTGGAGTGACATTTCTTCGGGGCAGCTCAAAGAGAAGGCAGATATTTTATGGGGGAATTTTGAAGATCAACAGATAGAAGTTATTTCTTGCCAAAATTGGATTTACTCTTGTCAGTCAGTTTTCACTTTATTGCTTATGAACACCAACAGGGAAGACATTTTTCTACTTGTGGTATTTGCTTTGGTGATAGAGATTCAAATAGAATTAGATTAACCAATCAAATTTAATTTTGCTGTCACATGGTCTGTCATTATTGGCTGAGATAGTTTACATGCTATGGAAAATAAGTTTCACTGTCATGTTTTTTATTTGTGAACGTGCACTAATTTAATTGTAATTACGTGCAGAATTTGTATCACAAGCTGCATACCTGAAAAATGATTCTTACAATACCTAGGCATATATATATATATATATATATATATATATATATATATATATATATATATATTAGACTATTTAATGTATTTACTGCTATCTTGGATATTTGAACCCTTACGTAATGCTATCTACAGTATTTTAAAGTTAACCTTCAAAGAATTACATTCTCAGATTAATTATTAAAAATGCCTTTTGAGCAATGGAAACCTGTAGGTTTTAGTGAGGACTGTCCTTCTTCAAACCGAGTGAACTGTTCTTTTTAGTTTTTTTTACATTAAGGTTCACACTGTACAAGGCTTGGGAGCCACTCGAGGAAGAGGGTTGCAAAATAAGAGACACTGCTTAGGCGAATATGTTTGAAACTCAAAGATTAACCCAAGGCTTGAACAGGTTAAGATTGTAGTGGTCAAGGTAACTCTTGGGAGTTAGTTCCACAAGACAGTAGTTCATAGGAACAAGCTGCTTCAATGGAACTTACGTCTCACCAAGGGAATACGAAGGGAATGAAGGTTGTTTGCTATAATCTACATGGCATGGCAGGTCTTAGTTGTGACGATTAGGATTGGTGGCCACAAACAAAGAGCTGTACCAAATAGCAGAAACCACATCACTTGAAAACTTTCAACAAAAACAGCTACTAAAATGGATAACAAAATGATCAAGATATTATTGTTCCACACTATCTTGAACAAAAATTTAAGAAGGAAATACTAGAAAGAGTTACTGGACTTGAAAAACCTGTGTCCCTGAATAATTGTTTTAAGATAAATATTTGTAGTAAAAGAAAAAGCTTTAAACTTATAGTAACAATCAATGCCTGCAATCAGTTCCTTCTCTCACTCTCATCCAGAAACACTTGTAGCCATTTAAAATTTTTCTTCATTCACTCGTTGCCCTTTTCTTTCTGTTTTTGTCTATCATTGACAACCAAAATTTGCATATACACAAAGATAATCTTGTGAAAAAGTATCTTATTCTGAGATCTAACTATTTTAAACACGTGACCTGCAAAGCCACCATTTCTTTCTCTGTTGGACAGTTTACACCATAAGGCATATTTGAATCTTTGCTTATGCTGGAGTTATTTAATTCTTGATTTTATTCTAGCATTGCAAAAAATACATGCAACCCTTGGCCTCTTTACCCTCTGTGGTAGTTCACTACAATATCTGATAAATTTCAACTGAAAATAACATTGGCTGTTCAATCAGTGAATGCCAAATGCTTTTATATACCAAACAAAGCTGACCACCATGTTGATAGCAGGCACAAAACTACAGAAGACAGTAAAAGAAAGCAAGGAGAAAAGATTAAACATCAGTTGTAAGAAGACAGAATGTATGACAAGAAACAGTTCTATGAATACTTTGTTTGAAGGTATTAAAATTTACAAACCATTTCTTGCCCCAGTTAACAACTGATTGGATGTTATTTTCAAGAATAGCTGCCAGTTTTACTTTGACTGATTGAACAATTAGGACGGGATTAAATAGTTGTGCCATCTGCAAAAATAAGCTAGTTGGGAACTGATGACTTTGGGAAAGTTGTTGATGAAGATAAAAAACAACATCAGGCCAAGGATAGATCCTTGGGTAACTCTTGCATTAATGTGTAATAGTCTAGAAATATGGCCATTCAACATGACATTCTTTAGTTGATTTGTTAATATTTCCACATCAAAAACCATGATTTTCAATCATAATATCAGCTAAAGTTTTCTTTTCAGCTTCTCACAAGATAACTGATTTCTTATCTGCTGCCTCTTTCATTCCTTTCTGTCCTTTCTTGACAAAGACAACATCTGTTTTAGGGTTCAGAAAAGACTTATAAACCAAAGTATTTCAGATTGGAAGCAATGCTGAACTGTTATGTGATATCATCTCTCTTATATAGCAGTGACTACTAGACAATCTTGTAGATGAAGTAGAGAATTAAACCAACAGAAATCTGGCTGAGGGATGCTGTGGATACCATGAACTGAATATCTGAATTTTGACAAAGATTTAGAGAAAATGGAAACAAAGAGAAAATTCATACTTCACATCAGGAGGAAACAGTTGATATTTTTGGGAAAGAAGGCTTGGAAAATCTGATACTCAAAGGATAAATTGAAGGCAAAATGGAAACGAAAAGTAAACTTATGTTTGATATCAGGAAGTGACAGCTGAATTTTCTATGTAACATTAATATAGAGTTTGGTAATAGCAACAGACAGTACTCGACTGTAATAAAAGTTGAGTCTAACTGACCAAGTTCATCTGCTGGGCAGATTGGTAGGTGGTTTATATAACAGCCTGGGAGATTCCATTCTGTTACTCGGGCAAGCCTATTCTGTAAGTTCTGATTGGATGATGATTCCAGTATGGATACTGTGTTCAATAAATATCCAACAGTACTGTGACTGTATTTAATTACAACCCAGTTTATTTTTGTCAGCCAACTGGATGCTAGTTTGAAACCTCCTTGTGAAGGTATGTCTCACACTCTTGACTGTTCATGTTCCAGTAGAAATTTTTAATCAAGGTTTCATTGTAAAAAAAATGCAAGCTGATGATCAACTGCAATGACTTGTAAAGACACGTTACACTTAGGTTAATAAGATAGAACAATTCCTGGTTGGAAATTTACATATAATCATGACTTTATCATATCAGATCTTTCATGAGCCCAATAGTTTTGCATGAACTTTTTTCAGCTTCAAGCTTAATGCAGTGTATCATTTGTTACATGGCACCTACAAAAATACAACTTATTTTCCAATCTTTGAGATTCATAGATACCATGCCAGAAAATTTGTTCTCATCAGAGTCCATCTTGCACATTTGCAAATCTACCATTTGCCCATACATTGAATACTGCCGCTATATCTGGTTTGGTGCTTCTGCAATTCCTCTTGAGTTTATTTTTGTTATTTATTGTGTTTTCATACACAATTGTGGCACAAGACCAAAAAGGGGAGGGGTTGAGGCTGGTCTTCACTAACTATCTTATACCTAGCTAATCCGATTCACAACCCATTCACTCATTACAATTTGCCCATTCACCATAAAAACTCGTCCATCACCAATCAATCCTCCATACACCATAATACTGTATTCTCTCAAGGGGGTCCTACAAAACATGCCCCATGCCATAAAAATTTAATGATAATAAATAATTATATATAAAAATCTATGATGCAAAATGAGAAGGGAGGGAATGAACCCCAAAACAAACTAAATACGAACACAAGTAAACTAAACATAACTGATGTTAGTAGTTCCTGTCCAACCCTCAAAACAGAGAGGCTGCTGTATTCTGCCCATGGGACAAAATCAAGAAGCTCTCTCACTAAGGGAGTGGGAAAAGTGACAATATAGATGGACATGGGAAATAAAAAGTTGACCCAGTCGAGATGAAAAAAGGGGCCAAAACAAACAAGGGAGGTTTTTGTCAGCCAACTGGATGCTAATTGGAAGCATCCTTGCAAAGGTGAGTCTCACACTCTTGATTGTTCAATTATGAGGAAAGAGGGTTTGGAAAATCTGATACAGAATAAACTGAAGGCAAGAGGGACAGAAGAAAACTGTAAAACATGCTTAGTGAGCTTGAGTAAATGGATGACAGAGCAAGTTTTAAAAGAAATAACAAAAGTCAACATTTATTAAGAGCTACAAAGAACAGGAAATTGTGGAGAGCCATGATGGACTACCTCCTGAGGGGACATGGTACATAAAGAAGAATTCCAGATACACTCTCTCATACTAAATGAAAGGAAGATCTTCTAATTTCCTATTTGCTGCATCTCAACAAATATTTCTAGTGCCAAACCTTCAAAGAAACAAAATTTGAAGAAAACAAGAAAATCCCCCTCCTCCCCAAACAATTTTGCTTCCTCCCACTCAATATTATTCAGTGCTTATTACACCTCACCATGTTCCCTTGTCACTCCGACTGCTTTTGATGGGATCGATAAGATAGAAAATTTGGCAACTGAATCTTTTAACCTGAAATTCCTGATTGACCTTGCTGCTGGATGTCCAATCAGCTGAAAGAATATTGTTTCTTTAGGGTGGGAGTAATCATAGCTCTCCACAACTTCCTATCGTTTGTAGTTATAAATAATATTTTTCACATCCCTTCATACATACTATTCTGATTATCATTTACACAAGTTGTTAGGTAGGTTGCTTTATGTGTGTCTCTGCACCTCTTGTCTTGTGTGTGTCAAATTCTCCAAACTGCTTTCCTCATTATGTCCTGTAGAAATTTAAACTCTCTCTTTCTGATTCTAAGTATAAGAGTCCTTTTTTGTTTCCATTTTTCTTAAAACTTCCTAGTTGCTCACATGCTCTGTCTATGGTATTCTCTGCATTTCTTTTTAGAATCACTGTTGCCTCAAGTCTCTTCTTCATCTGTGAGAAAAAAATGGCCAGCATTCACTGCCATATAAGAGGACTGATATTGCATAACTGTTCAGCACTCTTTTCTTTTTTCTAATGAAATTTTCTTGTTTCTTAATACCTTGCTTAGTTTTTGAAAGGCAACCTTCACTATACCAATATTACATAGCAGTTCAACCCACTTTTCTTTGTTTCTAACTACTTATATTTTTAGAATATTGTCCCCTACATGCAGGCAAAATAAAAAGTCAGGCAAGCCAAATTAGATATTAAAAGTTGTTGGAGGATCTAAATTGGTCATTAAATGATGTGGTGGGTGTCTAAATCGGATATTAAAAGTTGTGAGGAGATCTAAATTAGATATAAAAAGTTCTTTTGCTTTTTACTTTTACATATTTTCTGTATTAAGACCTACAGATTTTTCATATATAAGACTTATATGAAAGTTTTAGAACTTAAACCTTTGGGAAAAAATTAAAGTTTTTAATTGATTTTGAAAATTAATAGTATTCATGATTTTAAACAGATGCTTGCATTACCATAGATTTTAGTCTTCTGTTAAGTTCTTAGTTTCATAAAAAATTGTTATCTTAGTGACCCTTTTCTGCTTTCCATCTGCATGGCTGATGCTAACCACCCTGTGAGTGACTTGTGCCTTCTCCGGCTAATGTTCTTGGCTGTCATGAAGTGAAAAGACAATATTGAGTCCATTGCTAGCTCAGTTACTAAGAAAGTTGGTTCACTGTGTCGGGCAAGACAATTTTTCTCTCATGGATCTATCTTGCATATCTATAAGTCTACCATTTGCCCATGCTTAGAATATTCTTGCCATATATGGTCTGAAGCTCCTGCTTTATATTTAGAGATCCTTGATGCAGTCTGTTGAAGAATAAGCAATATTATTGATCCTCATACAACATCAGATTTTTCTCTACTGCCATAAAGTTTCATGATAATTGTTCAGATGAGCTTTTTGCTGTGGGACCTAAACTTTATGAATATAAGCGCAGTACTAGACTGATGTTATAAAATAAAATAAGACATATCTTGGCTGATTTACAGGCAAATACTCGAGCGAGAACCGGATGTGAACTGGACAAAGCCCCATCACAAAATGACCATTATCTTTCTTTACAAATGTTTCCGACACACGTGTTCCGGTCGAAAAATAAAATAATATTTAAAGTGCTCTATTTTTCGGCCAATAAAAATGCTTCCCTCCTAATTATACTCGCTTCGTTTCTCGAGCCTGTTAAGCCATAAAAAAACACTATAAAAGGGGTCACACGGAAGTTCAACAGTCAGTCAACAGGTGGCCAGCGAACAGACCTGACGGTCAGGCCAAGCGATCAGCAGCAGGGGAGCGTCAACCACCGTCAACATGTGTGAACTACTATGAGAGATCGACCAGATCCAAAAGCCGGCTTATGAACTTTACCACAAGGTAGCTGTCCCAAACCCTCATGTTCCTGTTGAAATAAACCACGTAAACCTATTTCTACTGTTGTCGTATTTTTTTCTTGCAACCATACGCTTGTCTATAACACTGACAAAAAGGTCTTATCAATTTATCATTGAGTTGACTAGATGTAATCATAAATTCTATGCTAACAGTTTCTTTTCTCACACTTTTCACTTGTGGAACTCTCTTCCAGCTCCAAGCTTTCCAGCCAACTTTAATCTTCAAAAATTTAAATGCAATATCAATCGCTATCTACAGTTTTCCAGATTTCTCTTTGTTTTCACTCCTTAATAATGTTTCTCTTTTCTAGCTCTTCCACACCTAGTAACCCATGTCTCAGTGGTTTTACTGCCTTGCTTTAAAAAATGGTAAGAGTAATATTATCTGTTTCCATTAAAGGAAATATTCGGCATTCACTGACCGAGCTACCATTTAAACAGTTTTTCAGGAATTAAAAGAAAAACTTATAGTTCCAACAAATAATTTATTTCATGGAAATATTTTAACTAGCTGTTGCTAGCGTTAGTCACTCGTTTAATTTGAATAAAACAGTGCAAAGAAACTAGAAATGTTTATGAATTCAAATCATGGAAAAAAACTGAGTTGATGACATTTACAAAGTAAGAGCATACGCTCTTTTAGTGAGGTCCATGCCTTATTTCTATTAAAGTTAGGATGCTTGCTAAAAAGCGTATGCTCTTACATCATCAATTCAGTTTTTTCTGTGATTTGAATTCGTAAGCATTTCTAGTTTCTTTGCACTGTTTTACTTAAATTAAAGGAGTTACCAAGGCTAGCAACAGCCATGAAATAAATTATTCATTGGAACTACAAGTTTTTCTTTTAATTATGCAACTATCAATGGAGACAAGCATCCTAACTGAGTTTTTCAGGAATATGTGTTTCTCAAGTGTACAAACTGTTACCATTCTTACCAGTATTGATAGGGGTTTCCTTACTAACCTTTTGTTTGAAGTGGTGTGGAATGTTAACATCTTATGTCATCATTTTCTCTTCAAGTTACACTTTTGCTATAACATTTTAGTTGTTGTTGTGATAGAAAGTCCTCATGAGAGGTGGTTTCCATTATTTGTTATTTAGTGTGTGATTTTGCAACCAGATATCAAAGTGTTTTCAACCCGTCTGCTAAAAGAAAGACAAGAAGAAGGAAAGAAATTGTTTATGAAGAATGGATACAGGGGTTGATAATGAAAGGTTTGGGGCTTCCTTCTCTGTATTTGTGATGCCAAAACCATTATTCTTGTAATGTATATTCTCTTCTTAGTTGGCACTTAGCCCAGTGATTTCCACTTCACTGTGTTGTGACATCAACATAAATACGGTTTCATTTAATGCCCCCCTTGTATTCTTCTCTTTCATTTCAGATATTTCTTTAGATTACTTAATCTTTTATATAAATACATATGTAGATGTTTTTGTCACCAGAGATATCAACAGGTACGATTCATAAAATAAATATATGTAAAACTTATATTCATAATAATGATGACAATGAGAGTGACATAGCAAAGACTAAAAGCATTTTAAACAGAAGTATAATGTAAATACATTGCAAGTGATTTTAATATAGAAGGAATTCATTACAGATGAGTAGAGATTCCATGACACTGAATTTAATTAATTCCATTGGTTCTCTACTCTGTAACAAGTCGATTACATATATATTGATATTCTAAAGAAGTAATGGATCTTCTTTTATTTATTAATCCGACAGATCATTATTACTTTAAACATTATTTTTGTGGATACTCATATTTGAGTAGAGGCTCTTATTATTTATTATTGTGGTAAACCCTCCTACAGTAGAATGAACTCTTCCTCCTCTCATAAATACAAACTGCGTGAGTTGGATAGGGGGAGAGTGTGAAGTGAAGTGGAGTAGTAGACGCAGTGCTAATCTACTTATGACTAACACTATTGTTTTGTATATATCTTCAATATACTTTTTCAACCTACTTTCATCTTCCATGTCTTTCTTTCTGACCCCTAAACAAGCAACAACATTTATTAAACAGTATATTTATTTATTTCCATCTACTGGCCTGAATATGCAAGAAATCTTATTAAAGTAAAATATGTGCTCTCCAGCAAGACAAAAACCTGCATCCCTGGGCAGAGGAAAACCATTGTTAGATCCAATGTGCCTTAACCAACTCAACCATAAAGAAGCTTTGACAGTCAACCAAGGTATGAACAGTGCTTTTAAGTAGAAGTAGGTTAAAGCATGTCAGATCTAATATCTTCCCTCTGGCCAGGAGGACGCAAGTTCAAAACCTGCTGGAGAACATATATTTTTCTTTAATAAGATTCCTCATATATTCAGGCCAGTAGACATAAATAAATAAATATATTGTTTAATAAATAAACAGAGCGTCTACTCAAATATAAGTATCCACTAAAAATAATGTTTAAAGTGACACATATATATGTTTGGGCAGCACTTGAGTTTTTCCAGCATTCTAACATTTTTCTATTTTTCAGGGGTTAAAGAATATAAAAATTGTCCATAGTTATTTTTCTGAGCACTTTCGTTTAGTTCTATAGCCATTATCAAGGATGTTGTTTTGGTAGGGTCAATTGTGTGTGTTATCTTCTACATAGTGGATAAAGGCGTTAGTTAGATCCAGGAAGAGGAGCCAAAGAGTTTTTAGTTCAATACCTGGTTAAGGCGGTGGAGAATTTTAAGAGGGGAATTAACAGGAGATAACTGACATCTGTTGGGGCGCACCCACCTTCTAACTAGTAATGGACTGGTCCCTCTTATATAAGTCAGCTCTGGAGAGAGAGTGACAGACCGTCAGAGAGAGAGTCAGCGTGAGCAGTCCAGATAAGCTTACCCGGTACATACCGTTGGACTATAGACTTTGGATATTGTTTCGTACTAACCAACCTTCATTCTACTAATCACTCTATTGTTAATTGCTTTTATGAATATACCAGTATTTTCCTCTACAACTGTGTTTGTCTTGATTCATACACCGACACGCGGGAAACTCACAACATCTCAACAACATCCATTAGACATGGCACATGGAACTAGAACAGTCTACCTCA
>CAHIKZ030004489.1:5715000-5725000 GCA_903632075.3 Acanthosepion pharaonis | reverse complement strand
TCAGATTTCAATGTGTTATATCACACATTCTGCCTTTATATATAAACAACACAGATTTTTCAAATAGATATACAGAGATATTAGAAAAGAATTAATGGATTTATTTTTAATCCGACATTTTTATTGCTTCAAATGTTATTATAGTAGATATTCATATGCTTAAAAGAGACACTCTATTCTTATTTTTTTATTTTAAGCAGTCTATCAACCTGGTTAAGAAATTTCAGTAAAGAAAACTTGCTCTATGGCTTGGATCAAACATGTATTCCCCTTTGTAAGAGAAACCTCTGTTTGATCTGGTGTGCTTTACTAATCAGCTACAGAGAGCATCACAGTCCAGTAAGGCTCTATTTTTACTTCTAAGGAAAGTACACTGCCTCATCCAGATATTTTTTCTCAAAAACTTATATCTTCACAGTTTCCTATCCAAGACATAAACAAAGCAATTTCTAAAGAATTAATAGATTTATTTTTAAATGTTGAGGTGGAATACTCGTATTTGAAATAGGGAGGCCATTTCTTTTTTTTTTCAAATGCTATGTATTATGTATAGCCTATCAGTTTGCATATTCAAAAAAACTCAATAAAGAAAATACATCTCTGGTCGGGACTGAACCTTTGTCAAGAATAAGAAACTATATTTGATCTGGTGTGCTTTAACACTTAGCTACAGAGAGCATCAAAATCCAGAAAGGTGCACTCTCAATGTTTCCTTTTCTCTCCTGATCAGACTGGCTTTTATTCAGTCAAAATTGCAGTCAAATTTATTCAGGTGAACCACCAGTGCATCCAAAGTATATCTCTGTGATACTCATATAGTCTTTTTTTTTTTTAGATTTCTGTACAAATTTGGCTATCAAATATTTTTTGTTTAAATTTTTTTTTTATTTAATTTCTCTATTGTTTGGATGCTTTTACAGATTTCCAGGGAGAATTTGTATATAATATTTGTTATTATTCAATGTCTTTTATGTGTTTTTAGTTTTTACAAGCCATTATCAAGGATTTTTCATCAGCTGATAGAGATTCATCTGTGTTTATGCATTGTGTTATTTGGTGATCTTCAAGTGTTGCATCTTTATGCATCAGTGGGTGTCATGTTGGGTTTTTCAGATAAAAGGAAAAAAAAATGAGAAGAAAATACATAACACTACAAACTGATGCATTAATATACAATAATAGGGGAAAAAAAAACAAGACACCCATTGATGTATGCATTCATGCATATAGGGAGGTAAATTGGCACGGATTAAAAACTAGTCATTTATTCACACAGATATCTGAGTATCATGAACTTGTGATAGCTTTTTCCTAAATAAGACCTGTAAGTCTACAAATTTGAGACAGTTAATCTGCAATGGGATTTGTTTACTTGCATATCTGATATATTCAAAAGCCATCCACCTACAAACTCTCACTTAAACTTGGTAGGCATTCTATTCACTGTCAGATAAAATGGCTGTATAATTTATCCTCCTTAATATTCTAACCATTAACTTGTTGAGTTTCTTCCTTCATTTTTTTCTTTTTTTTATTCTTATTCTTTACTCTCCCCTGAATTAAATTTCTAGCTTCATATTCTTTTTTTTATTATATTATTTTTTTAAATTTTCTTCATTATTTTTATTTTTTTGACTTTGAATTCTTCCAGTTACAAAATTTTTTATTCATTTCTGTTATCATTTCTTTTCTTAATTGGTAATTTTTCTATTATTTTTTTCTCTTTCTCCATTTTCTTTTTTATCATTCCAATATCTTTTGCTTTCTTCTTTCATTCTCTTCCATCAATTTTCTTCCTCTTCTCCTCCTTCCTCCAACTTTTTCTCCACCACTATCTCTCTCTCTCTCTCTGCTCTTCTGTTTGCCTGTATTTATCCTCTTCCTTCTCATTTTCCTTCATTTCTTTTTTTTGTCTTTTGCTTCTTTTACTTCTCCCTTTTTAATTTCCCCCTCTTCCTTTTCCCCACTTTCCTCTCTCACAAACCACTTTTTTCCTTTTCTTCCTTTTTCTATTCTTCTCTCTATTTTTTATTTTATATTATTTTTCTATCTTTTACTTCTTTCTCCTCTTTTTTCATTCTTCAGTTACTTTCCTCCAACTGTAGTACAGTTTCCCTGTGCCTTTCCTATTAATGCTTTCATGGTAATTGTTCATCTTTCATTCCTATATTTTATGAATTTATGTGCAGCACTAGATTGATGGCAAAGTCTCATCATTTTCAGCTTAAATGGTTAGATGTAAATGGAAGAGACCGGATTAGAGTTTTACAAGCAAGAAGTGTGAGAGAAGAAACTGTTAGTATCTGTCTATATTTCTGAGATGAGGTATTATGTACACTATTTACATTATTCAGACTATTGTCCTCATCTTTGTTGCCATATCTATTACAATGTTTCGGTCATTGTACGCTCCGGCCTTCTTCAGATGGTTGGAATGTCAAACTGAAACCTTTATTTCGCTCACTGGGATAGACTGTTGTAGTTCCATGTGCTATGTCTAATGGGTGTCAGTTATCAGTTATCTCCTGTTAATTAGGTTTATAATACCCAGAAATTTCTACACAGATGTCCTCAAGGACACATGGCACAGTGGATAAAGGCATTAGTTAGATCCAGTGACAGGACCCAAAGAGTGAGTTCAATACCCAGTTAAGGCAGTGGAGAACTTAGGGTAATTAACAGGAGATAACGGATAACTGACATCCATTAAACATGGCACATGGAACTAAAACAGTCTACCCCAGTGAGCGAAATAAAGGGTTCAGTTCGACATTCCAATCTCTCTTCACCCTTCTACCTTTCTTCTCTCTCCTAATATTTTACCTCCTTTCACTCTCCCTCCTCTTCACATATTCTACCTTTTTTCTCTCTCCTAATATTTTACCTCCTTTCACTCTCCCTCCCCTTCACATATTCTACCTCTTTTCTCTCTTCTAATATTTTACCTCCTTTCACTCTCCCTCCCCTTCACATATTCTACCTTTTTTCTCTCTCCTAATATTTTACCTCCTTTCACTTCTCCTTCTCTTCACATATTCTACCTTCTCTCCTCTAGCAACATTTTAACCTCTTCTCCTCTTACCCGTTTCCATCTACTCTCTCATAACTGTTTGTATCTCCTCTTCCCTTTCTTGGTCTTCTCTCCCCTATCCACTTCTTCCCTCATCCTAAATAAGGCAATTCTTCACGTTCATTTTTCTCTTCTGCTTGGATTTTCACTCAACCTCCTGCCATTTCTTAACAGTCAGCCCACCATGACAGTTGGTTCAATACTTTCATTGTTCATCAACACCTTGAGGGTGCCTTACCATCAGCCATATTTGTTTTGAATGCATGGCTGCTTACTTTTGGGACTTCATGTCATAGTAATTCTCCATTCTACAACCCATTCATTACCAATGATAATAAAGCAAAAAACTAACAACAGAAACTTTCTTTTCACCAATTGTCTTTGTTATTTCTTGTGCGTTTTAGCTACCTCAAAAACTACATTTTATTTTTTCTCACTAAGATTTTTGGAAGAGGAGTAGGATGTCACACACGCATAATAAATTCATAATGTTTGACTGGCACATGTGAACTAAATATTGTTGACTTTTGCCAGTACATTTTATGAACAGTAACTTTTCTAAGTCAGAGTGAGAACATCAGGGAAAGAGATTGGTGGAAACTAAGGGTTAGGGAAGTAATATTTTTAAATTATTATTCACTGAACATTTTAGTAACCCTCCATAGTGTGAAAATGTTATGGAAATTGTATGGCAACATGGAAAAAGTTACTGAGATGCATTTCATCCTTCAGGACTTCATCAGACTAAATGTAGTCCAATGAAGTCCTGAAAGACAAAACACATCACAAGTATGCATTTTCCACTTTGTCATATAATTTCCCCAATACTGTTCTTGATATATAAAAATATATATCGTTATATATATATTCATATATATTTGTGTGTATAAATTTCCAGATATAACTAAAAATATATCAGTAAAAAGAAAATATGAATAAAGACAAAAGGAAAACCTTTCTTTATTTCATCTTCTGATGGAATTCATACCACTATCAAGAATTGCCAAAATGTAAATCTGCACCCCAGATTTTTCAAAGATCTCCTTTCCTATGAGAACTACTCCTTTCTCAAGCCAACATACATGACTATAAAAATTTTGATAAATTAAAAGAAAATAGTTAAATCAAAATGATTTATTATTCAATGTAAATAAATGCATAATTAAGATATCAAATTAAAATGAAATAATGAATAATAATAATATATAAAAAATTCAACAACAACAACAACAACAACAACAATAATAACATTTATTCACTTTTATTTATTATGCATTAAATTGCATCACTTCGCATCCTCTATAGTTTACCTTGACTTTCACAGTTGGGCTGAAAAATATTTATGTGCATTAATTAATTAAAAAGTGTTGAAAGCCTAATGATATTTTTATTTCTGTTTATAAATACATGTTGCAAAATAAAATCCTTACATTTGCCTTGATAATGTCTATCAGACAATCAAACCTGTTGGAAAAGAAATGTTTTCCTTTTGTCTTTATTCACACACACACACACATATATATAAATGAATGGGTAAATATAGGTAGGTATATGAGTGCATGCTCACATATAAATACTCAATACAGAAAAAACAGTGCTCAATATTAAGTAACAGAGCTATTTAATATACATATTCAGAAATATGCATCATGTCTTACATTAATTGTACAACTCTGAGTTTCAAGCTGAAGCAATTTTCAAGTGCTGGAATTATATTTATTTTTATTTATATTTTGGGTTATATTTTTTTGTTTTATTACCTCTGTTTCTTATATATATATATATATATATATATATATATATTTCTTATGTAAAGATTTCTCATAATTAACCTATAGAAAAAGACTATGTATTAAGGAGAAAAAGACAATAGGAAAACTGTTGTTTTAGCTAACGTGTTTCATCCAATGTGGACTTTTTCAAGGCAAAAAACAAAATGAATTTATTGAAACAGTATCCATAAACAAAAAACAAAATGTTGTTAGCAACTAGAAGAATTTAGAAATGCTATTGTATATTCAAATGATCAACTGAAAAATTACGTCAATTACCTTATGTTTGAAGAGAATATTTTCACATGTAGAAATAATGTTTGTATTGTTGTGTTGACAGATTCAATCATATTCTTTTGATTTCTTGATATATTTGTTGTGTACATTGCCCTTGGAGAAAAGGTGATTCTGTTAGGAAAGGTGATATTGGGAAAAATCAGTTTTCCTATTGTCTTTTACCTTAATACATATATATATATATATATGTATACACACACAAGGATACTGAAAAGTTTTAGGGCCAACTCACTTCCCAAAATCTGACTAAATGAGAAAATATCAGAATCAGTTGAGGTCAAGTAATTTTCAGAACTCCCTGATATATAACATAGTAAAGAAAAAGAATGACGAATTATTCTCACTCAGATCAATATCCTATCTTCACCTAATTCATCTGTGTTCCTTTTATAAAAAGTGCGTTCCACTCAGACAGTTTCTTCCCCAGAACTGTTACTTTGTGGAACAAACTCCTGAAAGAATGCTTTCCTCACAATTACAGTTTTGGTCTCTTTATGTCCATGGTTATCTGAATCTACCCTACTCATCCTCATAATACTCTTTCTTCCTCTCCATTACAATCTCCTTCGGTAATCCTCTACCTTGAGTTGCTCTTGGGCCTTGTATTATGTGACCCGTTAGTAAATATATGTGAATTATATATATATATATATATATATATATATATATATATATATGTGTGTGTGTGTGTTATGCATACATAGTGATCCCTATTTTTCTGCAGTTTCATTTACCCAAATGCATAGACTGGGCTCTCTATTCCTAGTTGATAATCCGTCTTGAAGAAGGAAAAACTAAGTCAAAATTTGTATGTAGCCTTGGTCAAGCATATACTATACATCTGAAAGGATTTGCAAGTTCATAATGACACTATGAATCTGACTGTGGCCAGTGCAATAGAAGGATATAGATTGACCTACTCAAGGCCATCTTAAAATCCTAGAGCCTGTGTCTCATGCTTCATCTGGCACTGCCTATAAAATAAATTTTTTGTTCCCATGTTGAATATTTTTAGTAATTATCCTATTTATGATTGATCTTTTTCCCAAGGAACAGTATTCTATATTTGCTATTTATTTACGGATCTGATCAATGTCTTGGCTCCTTTGCCATGGCACAGTTGGGGCATATAGACTAATCCAAGCATGACTCAGCACAGTATTTATGACAAATGTCTTCATATAGATAACAGTATTTGTCCCAAACATTAGATGTATTGACATCATTAATTCATAGAAGATGCATGTCTGTTGAGTCATGTGACAATGGCTGTCAAACGATTTTGGCAAAGCAATGCAGACAGCGGTTTCCATGGTAATATCTCTTCCAAGGTGGCAGCTCAACAAAAGAAAATTTTCTTTCCGCATTGACCATTTTCCTTTCGATAGGTAGCAGCTTCTGGGATTTTTCCAAAGTGGACACTAATAGTCATCCTTTTTCTCTCGTCAATAAAAGTATGTAAGGGATAAAAATTTACTCAACCACGTTTCCACTAAAGTGGTTTTTCAGAATACCTTTGCAAAAATATGAAGAATTAATTTTTACATTCTTTTTAAAACATAAAAGTTAATAAATAATAATTTTTAAAACCAAAATCACAGTGATGTCAAAGTTCAAACATCACTGAATTTGTGAAATTTTTGGTTATTTTTATTCCTTTCTAATAAAAAACTTTAGTTTGCATTAAAAAAACATTAGGTTTTTTTTTGTATGGCATTGCATAAATTGTAAAATATTTTCAAATATCTGTTATATCATTTTTTATCCTTTATATGCCTGTCTCTCTTTATCTGTGTAGGTGTGCATATTTATTTGTTATGAAAGTATATAATAAAATATTTATTTTTATAATAATGAAGAGATATAATTATCATTATTTGTTATAGAAAATGAAGAAATATAATAAATATTTATTTACTATAGAAATGGAGGAATATAGTTAAATATTTATTTACTATAAAAATGAAGGGATATAATCAAATCAAATCATTTACTATAAAAATGAAGGGATATAAGGAAATAGTCATTCACTATAGAAATAAAGGGATATAATCAAATATTTATTTACTATAGAAATGAAGGTATATCGTAAATGAATGATGAAAATAAAATATTTACTTGTTATAGAAATGAAGTGATATAATAAATTATTTATTTACTATCGAAATGAAAGGATCGAATAAAATATTCATTTAAAAATGAAAGAATTTGGTAAAATATTTATTTACTATAGAAATGAAGGATATGATAAAATATTTATTTATTATAGAAATGAAGAAATATAGTAAAATATTTATTTCCTCTAGAAATGAAGGGACATAATAAAATATTTTAATGATTCTTAATGTTTTTCAAATTTTTTTTTCACAAATTTATTTTAAATCTTTATTATTTTTGGTTATTTTTATTATTAAAATATTATAAAACTGAATAAATTTTTCAAGATTGCTTTGTAAAAAATGATACAAATATGCAAGAAGTCCTGTTTGTATAATTTTTAAAAATACCTTTACATAACAGTTATTGTGTAAAATTTGTGATAGAAATGTTTATTTAATCAATATATTATAATTGCTTTTTGGAACAATGGTCTCACCAAGCTGATTTGCGATCTGTTCACTTTAACGATTGACTCACTCATCACAAGAACCCATTCATCTCCATTCAATCCAACATATACCACAATACTGAGCTATCTTCATTCCATTTGTATTCCATTGGTAAGGAGAAAGTTCCATTTAGACAGCCTCTTCCCAAAGTTACTGTTTTGTAGAATAGAAACCCAAGAGGATGCTTCCCTGACCACTAAAATCTTCAAGTCCAACATGATATATCTTTTATATCCTCATTTTCTTATATCCATAAAACAACTCCATTCAGTAACCCTCTAACTTGAGTGGCTCTTGAACTTTTTATTGGGTGAATAATAATAAAATATAAACATTATGTTGATTTCAGATTCAGAAGAAAAATGAAAAGAACTATTTGTCAAAGCAGATGACATAAAACAAAACGAGAAGAGTCAGACAATTAACTGTAAGAAAATGAAATGTATGGTGGTATGCAAAAGGGACAGCTGAAGGTGAGAATTACACATTGGGGATGTCAAAATCAAGTTGTAAGGAAATTTAACTATACAAGTAATCTTGTGACAGATGATGGAAAGTGTAACACAGAAGGCACATGCAGATAATGAATGATGCCTTTTAAAAACTGAGCAAAGTATTAAGAAAGAAGAAACAATGTCGGCTTAAATATCCCATTTGCTCCATCATACTATTGTTCAACCAATACAAAGCCCAAGAGCCACTCCAAGTAGAGGCTAGCTAAATGAGGTTTTTATAAGGGCATGCAGGGAGGGAGCAAGATATACATAGTATCAGGATATGTAGGATAGATAATCGTTGGCTATTGACTTGAAGAAATTAAGACTATAGTGATCAGAGAATCATCCTCACAGGATTGTGTTTCATGATGCAACAGTTTTGAGGAAGAAGTCTGATTGGAACATGCCTGGGAGAATGCCTGCATTGATCTAGGTTTCAGAGGACTGACCATTAACAATGACCTTCATGGACCTACCTGATAGGATGACTTGATAATAAAAAAAAGTCTTTTCCAGAAGTGTCAAAACTGGGAAGTTTGTTTAGCTGCCCCCCTGTGAAAAATAAGGCTAGTCATTGTTAACGTGATTAATAGTGGATATTTTTTAAATATAGCCTCAATTCAGACTTGAATAAATAAGAAATTGTAAAATGGAAAAAATAGAACAGGTACACAATCAAAACAACATGGTACACAGATGACATTGTGTTGATGGTAGACACAAAAAGGAAAACACAAGAACTCCTAGACAAAGTAGTAAAGGAAAGAAAAGATTAAACATCAATCATAAGAAAACAGAATTTATGTTTGTTAAAATTTATCTATTTGGGAAGTGTTTTAACAAAGGTCGGAAAATGTGAGATCAAAATCCCAAAGTGCACTGGGATAGTGTTGTAGTAAACCCTCTTACAGTAGAATGAACTCTTTCTCCTCTCATAAATATCAACTACGAGAGTCGGTTGAGAAGCATAAATGCAGTGTTAACCTACCGTTCAGATGTACACCTCTATCTGCTTATTACTAACACTCTTGTTTTGTATACATATCTATTATTTCAATACACTTGTTCAACCTACCTTCGTATTCCGTGTCTTTCTTTCTGGCCCCTAAACAGGCTACAACAGATAGTGAAAGTTGCCTTTCAAAAGCTAAACAAAGTATTAAGAAACAGGAAAATTTTGTTAGAAACAAACAAGGGAGTGTTGGACTACTATATAATATCAATCCTCCTACATGTTTGTAAGTGGTGGACAATTTCTTTGCAGATGAACAAGAGACTTCAGGCAAAAGAGATGTGGTTCATACAAGGATGTTTAGACTATAATGGATTGAACATGTGAGCAATGAGGAAGTTGTGAAGAAGATGGGAATGAAAAGAACAATCAGAAAGAGAATTTTGATATTTCTGGGTTGCATAATGAGAAAAGAGCGCTTGGAGAACTTGATGCTCACAGGACATACTGAAAGCAAGAAGGGTAGAGAGAAACAGTGAATAACGTATCAAGGAAACATGTAAATAGATGACAGAGCAAGGACATTTTTTTAATCATTTCACTCCAGGCAAGGCAATAAAGCTGCTAAGATGCAAGGGGTTATTGAGTGTGAAAGAATATGAGATAAAGAAAATGTTATTAACGATAGAGAACAATTAAAAAGACAGGAATTAAGAAAACAGAAGATAACAACTGACATTATCTTTAAATCTTTGAAGATCAAAATTGACTGGAAACACAAAGTCAGAAGAGAGTTCGACAAG
>CAHIKZ030004489.1:5642500-5710000 GCA_903632075.3 Acanthosepion pharaonis | reverse complement strand
AAATTGTGATAAAGGCTAAAAGTATAGTGCTTGGAAAGGCAAAACTTTTGGACAGTTTTTTTACACAGAAAAAAAGAAAAGATGTATGACCAGAAAAGAAAATATTTGTACAAAGACAAGAAAAATTAAATAAAAAGCTTCATTGTGTGTGTGTGTGTGTGTGTGTGTGTGTGTGTGTGTGTGTAGATATATATATATATATATATATATATATATATATATATATATATATATATATATGTGTGTGTGTGTGTGCAGATATATAGAAATATAGGAAAGGACCAATAGGTTAATAATCCAAAGTTCTTTAGTATTTTTATTTTTATTTTTTAAAAACCAGTGCTCAATACACAAGTAGAACCTCTATTATAATTATTTTTTTATAAAATATAATTCCATTTCTACATAAGAGTTCTCATGTTTCAAAAACAGCTTCTGTTTTTGAAACATGAGAACTCTTATGAAGTGATGGAATCATATTTATATATATATATATATATATATAAAAGAGTGTGCAGCTTATATTTTATATCATACAGAAGTATTTATACAAAGAATTAATTAGCAATGTTAATGCGATTAATGGTAAAATTACTTCGCTAACTAGACTTAATGAGACATTAACTTACTATCAATTCCTTGAATAACACAATCCTTATATTTGAATTGTTGATAGATGGAATTGACAAACCAAGTATTTTCAACAATTTCAAATTGTTATCTTCAGGGCACAATACACATATTTTGTCTTAGTGTTTTGCCTGTATATGGAAAAATTGTGACAGCGATGATTGGATAGCTGCCCTTGCAGATGAGTGTGCTTTGGGAACAGGGAGGCAACGTCATATATATATATATATATATATATATATGTGTGTGTGTGGTTTGTGTATATATATGTATATATGTATGTATATATATATATATATATATATATATATATATATATACACACACACACATATATACACACACATACATATATAGTTTCTAAATAAGTAATAGATTTTTTTATTTATTAATTTATTATTTTATTTTATCACTTTTAAATGTTATTTTCAGTGCATGCTCATATTTGAATCCTACCAGGTAGTACATATTTTTCTTTAATATGACTTCTTGAATATTCAGACAAGCAGACAAAAATAAATATACTGTTTAATAAATAAATTGTGTGTCTACTCAAATATTAGTAACCACTAAAAATAACATTTAAAGTGATAATAAATATATATATATATATATATATATATATATATCCATTGTTTACAATTTGATATACATATATATAGAGAGAGATATAGAGAGTGAGTAGCAAGATAAATAGTTATATGGAAATATATACATAGTTTATTTGTTATAAATCATTTATGTCACTTCCTATATATAAGTGAATGAATAAATTTCCACATGCTCACACACACTCAGATATATATATATATATATATATATATATATATATATATATATATATATATATATATATATATATATATATATATATATATATATATATATATATATATATATATATATATATATATATATATATATATATATATATATATATATATATATATATATATATATATATATATATATATATATATATATATATATATATATATATATATATATATATATATATATATATATATATATATATATATATATATATATATATATATATATATATATATATATATATATATATATATATATATATATATATATATATATATATATATATATATATATACACTTATTCAGTTGTTATTACTCATTTATTTCACTGTCTATAAATAAATAAACAGGTGTGTGTGCTTGTGAATATCTGTGTGTACATGAATATATTGCATGATGCCTGTCCAATTTCTAATGTTGAATTGTATAGCACTTATGAATATGCAAATAGCTTCTCCTTGTACTAAAACAGATGAGTTTGTCATAAAAGACATATGGATTCTCTGAGGCAGTTTTTTTTTTTTTTTTTTTTTTTTTCTTGGCTGGAGTCCATTCCTTCTGCTTGGAAAGAAGAATTCTGACATGCCACAAGATATTGTCTATTTTGTAAGATTGGCACCAGCCTTTTTAGCAGAACACAGAACTCAATTTCAATTGGAAAGCAATCTTGAATTCTGAATTCTCATCAGTGAAGTACAGGGGTTGATGAAAAATTCTTAGCCAAACCAACATATCTGATTATTTGCACATATATAGCTGGCAAGATTGAAGGCCAGACAGGGGTAAACAATGCATAACCTGCTTAGTGAGCTTGAGTAAATAGATGACGGAACAAGGTTTAGGAGAAATAACAAAAAGACAAAATTTATTAAGAATTACGAATGACAGAAAAGTGTGGAGAGCCATGATCACATACATCCTGAATAGATAGAGGAGAATTTTGGCCAAGAACTTTTTGTTTCCTATAGACACAATTTAATCAATTGAAAATGGCTTCTAAAGGTGCAGAAGACATTGGACAATTCATGGAAATCAAAGTAATGGGTTTAACCAAAGAAAAAATATAAGAACAAACATTAAGTTTGTTTTTGTTTTTTTTTAATCAGAGTCACCCCAAGCAAGACACTACAGCCACTAACATACAAGGGGTTACAGGTTGTGGAGGAATTAGGAACAGAAACATTAGTAATGAACAGAAAGAGAAAAGAATAATCAGGTAGTAGATAGCAATTGACATTGCATTTAAAGTTTTGCAGATTAAAGTTGTCTGGAAAGCATGGAGCCGGATACTGGGTGTGACAGAATTAGAAAACAAACATTACTAAAGAGCAGGAAGAGAAAAGAATAATCAGGAGGACAGTAGATAGCATTTGATATTGCACTTAAATTTTTGCAGATTAAAGTTGGCTGGAAAGCATAAAGCTTGAAGGGAGTTCCACAAGCAATAAGTGTGAGAAAAGAAACTGCCAGCATAAAAGTTACATCTACATCAAGCTAGCTCAATTGTACATTGATGAGATCTTGCTGCCAGTCTAGTATTGATCTCAAATTCATGCAGTCTAGGTACCATCACAAAGAGCTCATCTGAACAGTTACAATGAAAGTATTTATAAAAAAAAGGCACAGAGAGGTAATGTTCCAGCAGTGGAAATGTGACTGAAGCTGAGCTGCCAGATCAGAACCACTAATATTGCTAATTCTTCTTTGTATCTTATCAAAGAGCTCTAGGTAAATAACAGGGGAACCGGCCCATATATGGCAGCAATATTCTAAACATGAATGAATGGTAGACTTATAGATATGCAAGATAGATTGAGGAGAGAAGAATTGTCCCACCAGACACAGTGAACCAACTTTCTTAGCAGTTGACCAAGCAATAGATTTGATATAGTCTTTCCATTTCACATCAGCTGAGAATATTAACCTGAAAAGGTACAAAGAGTGACTTTCCTGGAGGATAGCATGAGTCATGCTGATGGAAGGCAAAGAAGGATCTCTCAGATGATTAATAGAGAGAAGTTTAGTTATGGACGTGTTAAATTTGACAAGCCATCTTTTGTCCCAGTTAACAATGGTCTTGAGGTCATTTTGTACATCAGCTGCCATTTTGACCTTGTTGGACTGATTAGCTAATGCAGAAATAAATGGTAGTAGCATCAGTGTAGATGCGAAATTGAGAGATGATGTCATCGGGAAGGTCATTAATGAAGATTAAAAACAGTATAGGACCAAAGATGGAGTCCTTTTTCTTAACAACAACGTCTTTTTTTTATCTTCCTCCCAGTTTTGCATTCCTGACTAAATATTTCTTCATGACTGTAAAAATATGCAGCAAAAAGTCAGTCCATCATCAGGATTGTATACAAATTCTGATATGGTGTTTTACACTGCTTCTAACATAAGAGACATTGAAGTGTTTTCCTTCAAAACCACTTCTAACAACTCTTGTTGTTTTTGCAACAGTAGCAACTGTTGAGTATTTTGTTGTTGTTGCTTCTGTTATTCTTGACTTCCAACTATTGAAGTCAAAATTTTCTCAATATCTGCAAGAAATTTTTTTTTTAAAACCAATGTCGTTGAAATTCTTGTAACTCTTGTAGCACACATATAAGTTTTGAAAATCTGGTCACCCACTATAATTTTTATCCTGTGCTTGTGTTTGAGTTCCTTGTTACCAACTATTATAACTCCTATTGCAAGTTTATTGCTATAACACACACTCATACTTGGTGTAATGTAATTTGTTAAAGTTTTCTCTATATGTAATGCTCAGGCTATTGCCGTATGTCTGTATAGTTAGTATAAAGACTGATTCCAATACGACTGCAGACTAATCTCATACCATAGAACTCTTTATAGTATTGGACAAGTTCATAGAGTCACTGGGGGGTTGTACTCTTTACTCTTCAACAGTATTAAAATTTCAACTTTTTAACAAGAAAAATCTCAAGTTGATGTTAAAAATTGCCAGAAAACTTTGTCGATTTATTTAAGACAAAATGATCTATTATTATGTGTCTCTAGTTTGTATTTAGATACATTGTATTTATTTCCAATTTTTCTAATTGAATTGTTCACCTATATTGCATGTGATCCATTATTGCACATAATTAGGTTAAAATAAAATTTGTAATTTATATGAATACTATCTTATGAAAATTGAGTTGTAGTAGAGTGGGGGCCCCTGTATCATATATTGGGGAGGGGTCATGAGTCTTTTGCACTATTTCTGATCTGAATAGAAATAATTTCTACATACAACCTCAAAAATGAAAATGTTTCATTTGCAGACAACAAATACTTAACAGTATCATGTAAATTTTAATGAAATGTGCATACAGGGCTGATGCATACTACCCTTGAACCCACTGACCAGAAAGAGCCCAAGCCTGATTAGGGGCCCATGTCAGTGCTTTGTGACCCTCACTATCTTATCAACATTTGCTTTTTTCTACCTACAGTTATATATGTTTCAAATTAAACTAAGCAAAATAAACTATTAAAGGAATAAAAATCTTCATGGATTTTGACATAATTCTGGGTTATTTTTTTTCTTTTTGTTCAAATCCCTGAATTTGTTTGTTATTGCTAAGTCTCAAAAAACACTATATAAATGCTAAAGCTGATTCTCAAAAAACATTATATAAAATTCATTATCAATAATGTTTTTAACAAAAAATTGCAATTTGACATTGAAATTTGTTGCTAAATATTGTTTATTTATTTAAAATGAAATGGTCTATTATGGCACATCCCTAATTTGTATTTAGATATATTGTCTTTATATTAAATTTTTATAGTTAAATATGAATACTACTTTATGAAAATTGAAATGTAGTAGAATTGGGGAGGCCCCCATATCATAGATTGAGAGTTGGGGGCATGGGACCCTTGCACCAGCCCTGATCAGAGACACCACATTTATAGCTTTGTAACACAATAATTTAAGTTTAATTATTTGGTAGCATATTTGGGAGTATATAAAATTCTTTTTCAGCAGGGAATATTAAAAAAACGTTATTGGATGGTACATTAAATATTACTCCAACTTCATCCATGTTACTTATTTGGTCAAATTTAAAATAAGTTTCTTTTTGGGCATTCATTCCAAATTTATGAAAATCTAATATCTCAGCAGGCATTTCAGATGATACATTGGCCTACAAATAAATACTGAATGACAGAAGACAACAACAAAAAAAGAAGGTATACAATATTCAAATTTCAAACTGAACCCTTTATTGAATCTACAGGAAGAGATTCTTCTTTTTTTTCTGCTGTGCCTTTCATATCTTATCTTCATCCAATTGTAAATAATAACCCTGCATTCCAAAAGTTCAGAGAGAAAATTAAAATAATTTAACACAAATATTGTCAATACTGACTGATATCACTATGGAAAAACCAAAGACAGAAGTCATTTTTCTATTGCCTTGCATTTTAAGATTGCAAAATTATTAGGTAACCATTACAATATTATTATGGGTTGTAAACATGATTTATCTCAAGTTTGAGAAAACAGTACAAACCTTTAAATAGAACTGAGCTTTAATTATCTGTTGAACATTGAAGAAATATGTTCCTAGTAGAATATGTAGAAAATCATAAAAAGCATATCCTTGTCATATCTCATCTTGGCCCAGTTGTAAATAAAAAGTCCTCAACCCAGAAATGCAGTCAGAAATTGTTGTGGTAAACCCTCCTACTCTTCCTCCTCTCATAAATACAAACTGCAAGAGTCAAGTGGAGTAGTAGACGCAGTGCTAATCTACTTATTACTAACACTATTGTTTTGTATATATCTTCAATATACTTTTTCAAGCTACCTTTGTTTTCTGTGTCTTTCCTTCTAGCCCCTAAACAGGCCACAACAGAAACCAAAGAAGCTGTTATTCAAATTTCAAATTTAACACTTTATTCAATCTACAGTAATAGATTATTCACATCTTGTTGTCCTTGTCATAACTCATCTTGGCCTGACTGTAAATAATGCAAATAATGATAACTCATCATCCCTGAAATTCAGTCAGAAATTGATGGAGGTTTGTTCTTAATGTTTCATAAAAGAAATTAGCTGCATCATATCAGATCAACATTATTGTAAATAATATGATACAAAAGTCATTCAGGATTTGAGAAGGAAACTTGATTGCATTCATATATGAATATAAGAGAAGTACAGAGAGCAATAGGGATATAGGAATTGTAGATCAATGTATAAGATATTTTATGCTGAGGTAATATCACATATATTAGAAATAAGGAATAATCTTATAGCTGAAACCTGGGATCAATACTGAATGTTTTTATGTCACATCAAGTGAAACGTGTTGAGAAGAGTGTAAATCAATTGCTGTACCTACCTTTAATATTTCCCAAGCAAAAGGACTGAATACTGTCAATTCCTTTTCTAAAGCAAAAGGATTAAAATGAATTAGCTGAAATACACACACACACACACATAGACATTTGAGGAATGTGCATGCTTTTTTCCTTATATAGCAGTAGACGTCTGTCAATTTCAGGAGACTATGGAGCCTACCAAGGTGAATAACAGGGGCCTTTGAGGAAAGGTATGATTTTATTATTTCACCCAAAGCAAGGCAATAAAGCCACTAAGATGCAAGGGGTTACTGAGTCATAGGGAATATGAGAAAAATATACTATTAAGGAGAGAGGACAATAAAAGAACAAGAATTAAGAAAACAGAAGATAATAATTGACATTGCATTTAAATATTTGAAGATCAAAGTTAACTGGGAAGCAAGAAACCAGAAGAGAGTTCCACAAACAAAAAGTTCAAGAGAAGAAACTGTTAGCATAGAATTTATGGTTATATCTAGTTATTTGAACTATAAAATGATGAGACCTTGCCACCAATCTAGTACTGTGCTTAAATTCATAAAGTCTAGGTACTATAGAAGAAATTTTGTCAGAACAATTACCATAAAAGTATTTATCAAAAAGGCACAGGGAGGCTACATTATGGTGGTTCAAAAGTGAGTGAAGCAGAGATGCCAGGTCTGAACCAATAAAACTGCAGATTCTTCTTTGAATTTTATCAAGAATCTCTATAAATATGTGAGATTGATTATGTCAAAATAAATAGTCTAGCTCAACACAGTGATCCAATTTTCCAAGCTGCAGACTTAGCATATGCAGACCATTTTCTATCATTCAAATATGAAAAAATGGAACAAAGAAGTATGTTTTGATAATCAGAAAAATCTGTGTTTAAAAGTAATGTTCAGGCTTTGTTTGGCCATCAGTAGCCAAGAGGTCAAAGCACATCAGATCTAATGACAGTTTCCCCTATTGGGATGCAAGTTCAAATCCTGCCAGAGAGCACATATTTTTCAAATAAGATTTCTCAATTATTCAGGCCAGTTGATGAAAATAAATAAATATACTGTTTAATAAATGAACAAAGCATCTACTCAAAAATATGGGTAAACACTAAAAATAAGTTTCAAGTAATAAAATAAAACTGTGTTTGATTTTTATTGGTTAATCATGTTTCATGTGCTTTTGACTTGTTAATATAATTTGTACCCTTCTGAATTCAAAAGACCACAAATTATACTATTATTGTTTAACAAGTTAAATGCATGTGGAATATTATCAACCAATGAAAATCAAACAACACAAAAATGAAAATACAAAAATTTCTTTCTTCTTTTCCTCCATATCTGAGTCTCTGATGAAGCTTTAATAAAAGTGAAACATGTTAGACTGATAAATGTTTCCTATTTGTTCTTTATCTTATCATACATATATATATATATATATATATATATATATATATATATATATATATATATATATATATATAAAAGGAATGATAAAAAGTTATTGGCTGGAATCATATCCTAAAATTAAACCAAATATCAGAAATTTCTTTTTAATTCTAGACAGGTTGTGTACTTTTAACCACTCACTTAAATATATATATATATATATATAGGGAAATTGATATGTAATCATATGCATACTTTGGTCTTTTCATCTCCCTTCTTGATAAGTGTGAATTCCATTTACTTAATTATCCTCCTGTCATGTACGAACCAAATAATGTTTTGTCACTGTAAACATTGGGGACATGTTTCTGGATAATTCTTTGAGAAGAGCCAACCAGAGACATCCCATTGACTAACCACTCAACCCTATTCACTGCAAGCAAACCCTAACCTGAACCAATCTCCATTTCTATCACAGCCAGCAGTGTATTAAGGTGGGTTTTCAGTTCACTTCCCTTGTTAATATAGCAACAAATGGACACTTGATTGTCTTAACACTTCAACCTTGTCTTTCATATTGAAACTCTTGGGATGTTTTTATCAGAAAGGAGTTTTCAGCAAAACAATCTGCCTAGTGATGAAATTGAATTGAAACCATTTTGAAGAGGATATACTGTATTTTGTGGCATATAACACCTCCATTTCCAGAAGGGAATATATATATTTTTAAATTGATTGATGTTATATCAAATGTTATTGGAACTGTATCTGTGTTCCATATTCAGCCCATTTCAAATCAGGTTTCTTTTCATGAATTTGTTATGGATTGATAAAATTCTATGATCGATTTTATATACCATCATGTACGACATGGCATATAAATTTCAGTTTCCATATTTTTACACATTTACTACAGAAATAAAACCCAGGGCTCTTCTCAGCAGAGAGAAAATCATTAACAACAAGGAGTCAGTTCGAACCACACCAGGTGCCTCACTATTGTGGCTTTGTAGATTAATAAGAATACTCCAGTTATAGAGCAAATATTAAACAACATATACTTAATTTGATTGTTGTTGAGTGCCACACCAGTTGTGGAATAATAACTAGCAAGCATATCTTGCATGGCATGACTGCGAATTTAATTACCATTAAAGGTAAGGCTGGCATACTACCCCCAAACCCCCTGATTGGAGGCTCTGGGCAGTGCTTTGTGACCCTTAATATCTCATTAAAATTTATTTTTTTCTAATTACATTTACATACATTTTAAATAAAACTAAGTGCAATTTACAAATTTTTTGCAGATTTTAATATAATTCTGTTCCCCCCACCAAATTTGTGAATTTGTTTTGTTCATACTGAGTCTCAAAACAACATTGCTAGATATGTCAGCATACAAGGCGAACTTTAACCTCCCCCCCCCCAATATGGGACTGTCTTTTACTCCAGGTATAAAAAGGGTTCCTTAAATTTCTTGGTTTATGATAAGTTGTTAGCATTTTTGACAGCAGACTAATCCCTGCCTTGGTAACTATCAACACAAAAATTTTCTACTGAAACAACTTAATTCACATTATTTTAATAAAATAATAAAAGTGTAGTGTAATAAAAGTACTCTTATCTTATATAATATGTGCTATGATTGCATGAGAACACTAGAATGCATATTCATCAAGAGTGAAATCCAAAACTGTTGTCACACACTGTATACAAAGCAATTGCTAGCCTTGGATGCATTTAAAATAAAATGGGTTGGTAAAAATAAAATAGGTTAAAATTATTTAAATTTATTCAACAGCCAAATATTAACTTTTATATATAAATATTTTTTTAATATGACCAGTGTTTATGCTTACAGCAGCTCATCGTGATATCATTACCAGGTAACATTAAGTGTACCAAGTAGATTATGTTAGGGGTAACATTAAATGTAGACTGTAGTAGTTAATTGACAGTAACTTGACTCCTTTTAACAATGATGTTGAACAAAAACACAACTGAATGTGTGTGTGTATCAACAAGCCATTTAAAGATCACATTTGAAAACAGCAAGTTGATGGTTAGTTGGGAAAAGTCATTCAGGTTACCATAACAGCTTAACAAAAACATAGCACCCACTCATGAGTTTTTTTTTGTAGTTTTTTTTTAAGCATTTCACCCCAAGCAAGTCGGGAAGACACTAGGATGCAAGGGATTACAGAAGATTTGGAGCAAGATCAGATAGGAGTGACAGAGGAAAGGATGAGGAGAAGGATAGTGGATAGATCAAGGCAACTGGAGATGTCGATTGACATTACATTTGAATAGTTGGAGATTATAGCTCTCAGGGAAACTGGAATAGGGAAGGGAGTTCCACAGGCGAGAGGTGTGAGATATGAAGCTATTGGAGTAGAAGAGACAGCTACATTTAATAGTTTTGACAGTGAAATGTTGAGAGCAGGATGCCAGCCTCGTAGGGCACTTGAATTTATGAAGTCTGGGAACCAATGAATGCAGCTCCTCGAAGCAATTACCATGAAAGTATTTGTAAAAAAGACAGAGAGGTGACAGCGCGTCTGTGAGAGAGTGACTGTAGATGAGATGCCAGAACAGGGCCGATTATATTGCGTATCCGCCTCTGGAGCTTATCAAGAACCCCGAGGGAAACAGAAGGGGCTCCAGACCATATATGGTAGCAATACTCCATGCAAGGGCGAATTGTTGATTTGTAGATCTGGCGCGGCACAGGGAGCCAACTTTCCTTGCGGTGGACAAAGCAATTGACTCAATGTATTTGTTCTATCTCAGGTCAGCAGTCAACGTGAGACCGAGCAGCCGCAGAGAGGTGCTCTCAAGAAGTTGAGCGTCAGACATTCTAATGGAGGGCAAGGAAGGACAATATCTCCCTGTCATTTTTTCACTAAAATTTGAGTGAAAACAAAGTATATACTTATTGAATTTATTTAATAAATTCAATACAATGCATTTTAAAATATGATTTGGGGAGAGTGGTCATCTTCTTCTCTTGGATTTGGAACTCTATTTCAGTTTCTTGCTTTCCAACTTTCTCAGTAAAAACTTGCAAAACTGTCTTAGTGGTTTTACTACCTTTCATGGGGTGAATTGATTAAAAAAAAGAACTCTGAATTAACTGGTTGGGCATAAAATTAGTAAATCCACCCTTTAAGAACTGGTTTGATATGGAATTCACATGTACAGAACCTAGGATGATGACGCTATGGATATACCTGTCACAAGGAAGTCTTCAGTTTTAACATACAACATAGACTGGTTGCCAATAAAAACAGGAAAGTCAGTGGTATCCTGCCATGCTTTATCTTTACAAGAGTTGGATCAGACCAAATGTAAACAAATGATTTAAGACATTTTTTTTATGTGTATACGTTCTTTTTGTAAATACAAATATTTAAGTAAATTTGGATATGCATTGAGCAGATATGAATGAATGAGAGAAAAATCATGGAGAATTGGGTTAAAAATTTCTGTCGGAGGACACATATTTCAGGGCAGTACATGTTGTTAATACTGTTTATTATAAACAGAACATTTACCTAAATATTTGTATCTACAAAAAGAATGTATAAACATAAAAAAATGTCTTAAAAAAAAATAATTGTCGGACTTTGTCCATTTCATAATATATATATAATCATTTCACCCCAAGTGCAATAAATTTACTGATGCAAGTTTTTACTGAGAGAGAAAGAATATATAAGAAATCAAAAACATTAGTAAGAAGAGAGAACAATAAAAGAACAGGAATTAAGACAATAGATAATGATAGACGTTGCATGTAAATTTTTAAAGATCAAAGTTGGTTGGTAAGCAAGAAACTAAAATAGAGTTCCAAATCCAAGAGAAGAAGCTGTTAGCATAAAACTTAGTTACATCTAGCCATTTCAACTGTAAAATGATGAGACCTAGTTGCCAATCTAGTACTGCACTTAAATTCTTAAAGTCAAAGTAACAAAGAAGAAAGCTCATCTGAACAATTACCATGAAAGTAGTGAAGGAAAGTGAGAAGTAAGGACTAAACATCATTTCTAAGAAGACAGAATGTATAGTTGTCAGCAAAAGGAACAGCCAAAGATGTGAACTACAAATTGGAGATCTCAAAATTTAAGCAAGTACAAAAAATTTAAATACCTAGGATAGAAAATGGGACACCAAATAAAAAGAAGCATTGGAATAGTGAAAGATGCCTTTCAAAAGTTAAGCAAAATACTAAAAAATAGGAAAATTCCTTAGAAAAAAAAAGTGTACTGGACTGTTATGTAATATCCAATCCTCCTATATGACAAAGAATTCGCAGATGAAATAGACATGAAGCAGCAGAAATGTTGTTCTACAGAAGAATACTGTGAATACCATGAACTGAACATGTAAGCAACAACAATATTTTCAGAGGAAGTGGAAACAGAAAAGATGCTTAGAATAAGAAAGAGTTGAAATTTCTTGGTTGGTCGAAGTGTAACTTGTATTGAACTGTTTCGTTAATTAACATGCCATTTGCTTCAGATTTTGCAGAAACTCAGTATTTCCAAGACTTGTTCATCCAGATCAAAGATAATTTTCAAGAGAAAACTTTTCTAATCAAAACTAGTCAAACAATCGTTGGGATGTCTGAACACTTAAATCTTCATTTCCATTGACAGAATGAATATTTCATTTCGATTCCATTACTGAGGAGCCCCTTTTGAATTCATACTGCATGCAGTGACTGATATAAGTCTGATCTACACTCATTTTGAAAGGGTAAAATCAATACAGAATTTACCCACTCTAATATGCAGTAATCTGTAAAGAGAGAAATGAATCAGAATCTGAAAATGAATGGTTATTTGACTGAAAATGTTGAAAAAGTGCTGTCAATGTGACCATGTAAAAATGTGACATGACTATTTATATATATATATATATATACATATATGATTGAACAGGAAGAATATTTGAGATTATATATATATATATATATATATATATATATATATATATATATATATATATAGTGAGAGAGAGTATGGATAGGAATCTGACAAAGTGATAAGATAAAGAACAAGTAGGGGATAGATCTTAATCTAACATGTTTCACTTTATTAGAGCTTCATCAGAGATCAAAATAGAAATGATAAAAAGCAAAGAGACTCAGATTAATGGTATGTTGTGTTTGGCTATTTCTTATTGGTTAGATATGCATCCTGTGTAATGAACAGATAATATTCAAATGTGTGTGGGAAACATTCTGGATGCTAAAGTGTGTAAAAGTGAGATGCAATAGGATGTTTTGAGTGGTTATTTCTTATTGGTTAGTTATGTGTAAAATGTAATGAAGTAACATAATATTCAAATAAGTGTAAGAAAATTTATATATTAGACAACTGGAAAGGATCAGTACTAAAATAAGAAGACACAATATATTATTCAATGAAACATGTTTGAATGAAAATATGCTGCCTATATATATATATATATATATATATATATATATATATATATATATATAAAAAATTAAGAAAAACTATTTAAGATATAAAAATGTAATATGTATATAAATCTGTATATAATTTATTAGAAACAATATTTATGATATCATTTATATATATAATACAATTTTATATCGTAAATATGGTTATCATTAAATAATAGATATAATACCAATTTTATATCTAATTCATATATAAATATTTATATTATATATAATTTGATGTAAACAATTTTTATAAAATTGTATTATATATATCATTTAATAGGAAAATGCTTAAGATATGAAAATTGTAGCATATATATATATATATATATATATATATATAATCTTTTAAAAAAGCATTATTTAAGATATCAAATTGTACATGGTGGAGTAATGGATAGTGGCTTGCATTGAGGAATCAGAGAGGCAAGTTCAAATTCCAGTTGAATCCATTACATTCACTTTGAGAAAGGTATGAATCCTCTTCTTCTTCTTCCCCCAGCTATGGATAAATAGCAGGACAGACTGGGTTCTGTAGCCTTGGATGTCAACTGGCCTACCACAGAAAGAAATGGCCACCTACCTGTAAAAAAATAATCTGCTTCATCAGTCATGTATTGAAAGATACATGATCATCTAAGCATGTATCACATAATTGACTGATTATATATAATTTAATGGTAGTAATATTTAAGATATAAAAATTGTATTATATATCATTTAAGAATATAAAATATAAAATTGCATTATATATACCATTTAATAGGAACAATGCTTAAGACATGAAAATTGTATTATATATATATATATATATATATATATATATATATAATGAAATGGACAAAGTCCAACAATTATTTTAAGAAATTTTTTATGTTTATACATTTTATACATTCTTTTGAGCAGATATGAATGTATGTAAGAGAATCATGGAAGATTGTAGTTTAAAAACAGTAAAATTGACCTTGCTAACCAAACACTCCTCTGTCGCCTAATCGGTTAAAGGCACATCAGGCTATATGACGGTTCTATAGAGGATACAGGTAAGATTTCTGTTGGAGGACGAATATTTTCTATGAAAATTTCTCAGACATTCTGGCCGATAAATGTTATTATTACGGTTTATTATAAAACAGATCATTTACTTAAATATTTGTATCTATAAAAAGAATCTATAAGCAAAAAATATTTCTTAAAATGATTGTCGGACTTTGTCCATTTCATAATGTATATATATATATATATATATATATATATATATATATATATAAAAGAAAGAGGTTATAGTGGTTTCAACAAGAGAAAAGTGTGTATATTAAAAAGAAGAGTAGAGAGGTGCCGCAAACGTTTTTGGTTGTAATGTGGATTTTTTTTAAAAATAATATTATGCTTTATTTTCCATAATTTTACTACACGAGTTTCTGGTCTTGCGATCATCTTCAGGTAAAAGGCGGAGATTTCCACATATTATTAAAAATAATTCATTTTTTTCCTTATGTTTTTCGATGTTAAATATTCTTGATTTGAGATATTCTCTGTTTTTGTGTTAGTAATCCAAATGTCTTTCTTGAATTCTTTCTATATATATATATATATATATATATATATATATATATATATATATATATATATATACATTATGAAATGGACAAAGTCCGACAATTATTTTAAGAAATATCATTTAGCCTGACCTGCCTTAACTGATCGAGAGCCACGGAGGATCGCTCAATTAGCAAGGTCGATTTTACTGCTTTTAAACTTCAATCTTCCATGAATCTCTCACGTACATTCATATCTGCTCAAAGCATATCCAAATGTAAACAAATGAAGTCACACATTATGAAATGGACAAATTCCAACAATTATTTTAAGACATTTTTATCTATAAAATGAATGTATAGACATAAAAATGTCTTAAAATATATATATATATATATATATATATATATATATATATATATATATATATATATATATATATATAATATATATATTTAAGTGAAGATATTTATATTTATAAAAAAATATTCATAATACTGTATTTTATGCAATAAAAATCGCCCTTTGAATTTGTTTTACTGATTTATTATTGGGATTTTGCTTGCCAAATTTTGTTTATAAACATGATTAGAATCAATTTAAATACTTTTCAAAGAGAATAAGATAAAAAAAACACATCAATTAACTGATTGGCATTTGCCATTAACTGTTCTATGATTATCTTCACTTCAAAGAATTCTGTTCCTCTCAATATAATCATGGTATCATTAGATTCCAATTGTCTTGACAGAATTTAATGCTGAGAATTTGATAGAATGTATCATTGCAGTGAGTTTAGTAAACAAAACAAAGAATTTGTTTATTTCTAAAGAACAGAATTGTCTTTGATCTTGGAAAAAGTATAAAACTTTTAGAGTTCTTCCAAGAAAAGTTTTCTTCAGTGAAATCACCATTATTCTGATCATTGATTTGACATGTTATTGTATTATTTTTTTTTTGTACATCGGTAAACCTACTTTTAGAAGCTATTGAACATAATATTATAAATAGTTGCTATTGCAGTAAAAAATGCTGATGTTATTATTAAATATCTGTTACATTTCATATTATTAGATTCAATATCATTGTTATCCTAATCAGTGTCTTGTTGATTATTATTTCATTATTGAGAATATATGTGGCTCTTGTTTAACTGCTTAGAAATGTTACAGTCATTTTCCACTGAACTGTCAAATATTCTTGTCTTACTTATTTATTTATATCTGCTTCTCTTGACCATTAAATATTTGGGTTCTGTTATGTCTTTATTATATATTTATATCTGCTTCTCTTGACCATTAAATATTTGGGTTCTGTTATGTCTTTATTATATATTTATATCTGCTTCTCTTGACCATTAAATATTTGGGTTCTGTTATGTCTTACTTATTTATTTATATCTGCTTCTCTTGACCATTAAATATTTGGGTTCTGTTATGTTTTTATTATATATTTATATCTGCTTCTCTTGACCATTAAATATTTGGGTTCTGTTATGTCTTTATTATATATTTATATCTGCTTCTCTATTTACTCCATAGCTTGGAGGAAGAAGAGACAGTATAATACCTCTCCCAAAGATATTTACACGTAAGTGAATGTATCAATACCGACAGGAATCTGAACTAATCTCCTTGATTTCTTATTCTGAGCTGCTGTTCATTGAACCACCTGAACTTCCTTGAAAGTGTGAAAACAGTTAGTGGACTTGAGATACCTATTTTCCTGAAAAGAATTCCTTCAATAGTAATGATAACAACTTGGTCAATGACAACTGAATGTTTTCTTTAAGAAAAGACTAATTTCATCATAACCATTTTGACAAAGTTCTAACTAATGTAACGGATATGACCCTAAACTTTATGTCTAAAAGTTTTCTCCCTTCCTGGGCAAGGGCCTGACATTTTCTCATGTTTCCTCAACCTGTGGTTTACTGTCAAAGCAATATCTTGGAGCTGACATATCCTTTGTTTAAAATTACCAAATCTAGTTTTCTAACTTTGAACAGGCCATTCATCATGAAAAAGTTCCAGAATATTTACCTTATATACTCGCATATCATGCGACCTTTGAAGACCTAAATTTGAAGCTAATTTGACTACAGTAAATGGATATATAGTTTGGTCAGGACAAGCAGTAATTTTATATCTCATGTATGATTTGACCCCATTGGGAGTTGTCTGGGGTGCCATCATCCTGCCATTTTAGGATCTTCCAAAACTAAAGCTTATAAAAGCATACTTGTGGCATCTATGACACAAGGCAGATTAAATTCTTTGGTTATTTTGTCAAAAGAAAATGCTCTGTTAAAGAAGATAGGTGTAGAAAGTTCCAGGAAAAGATTTGCAGCTTGAAAAAATGTTTTAGGTAGGATAATGAATGTTTTCTTTAGTTTGTAGTAAGTTGTATATTGTAATTAACTTGTTATTCTCCATTTTCAGTTTTTGTTCTTGTGAAAATTTAAAAAAAATTATACTTGTAAAGGCATCAAAGTTCAGCTTGCTCAAAGTGACAGCAACACTAGGCCTGGTATTTGGTTGAATGTAAAGCTGAACAACGAGAAAAGGGGGTAGTAAAGGGTTAAAAGTTAGAGCAACAAAAGAGAGGAAGTTATGGAGAGCCATGAACACCAATGTTTTGAATGGAGGAAGGAGATGAGATGGAATCACTATTATTGTAAATAATGCTAATTATATTACAAGAACAGAACTGCTATGTCATATAAAGTCTCTGATATAGCAGCAAATGCTGATAAATTTTCTCGCAGATGAGAACAATACTTGTAACAACAAAGATGTGGTTCTACAGAAAAATATTGAGAATAACAGGTCCGGACATGTGATCAGTGGGGAAGTTTTTAGTTAAAAAAAAAAAAAAGGACTTTTGGAATTAGGAAGAGATAGTTGAAATTTCTGGGACACATAATGAGGAAAGAAGGCTTGGAGAATTTCTCACTCTCAGGATATATTGAAGTCAGGAGGGAAATAGTGAGTAACCTACTTAACGGATTTGTGTAATTGGATGGCAGAGCAGGGAGTGGGAAGGATAGCATGGTGACAAACATTGCTTAGAGCTACAAAGGATAGAAAGTTGTGGAGAGTCATGATCACTCAGGTTCTGCAGGAACACAGCATATAAAAGAAGAAGCTGACTTAGGAAGGCTTAGATAGATCACAGGACATACTGAAGGCAAGAGGAGCAGAAGGAAAAAGTGAGTAACCTAACAGACTTGTGTAAATGGTTGACAGGATAGGGACAGTAAAGGGACAGGCATTACTACAAGGGCTAGGAAGTTATCCATGATCACTAACATCCTGAATAGTCAGCTCATAAACGAAAATGACTATTCTTAGAGTTGTAAAATTTCTTTTATTTTCTTCTTTTCCTATCAGCCTCTCTCTCTCTCTTTTCTCCCAATCTTTTCTCTTCAATTACTCCGACTTCTCTTTCTTTCCCTCTTAATTTCACTCCTCTCCCTATTCCTCTTCCTGTGGAGAATGCTGGTCATCCACTTATCTTGACAAAGTCAACAGAAATATTAAACAGATAAACTTATGGCATTAACTGAACACCATTGTAAAAATAAAGATGATGATATTAATTATTCTCAGGGACTTCATTTTCCTGTTTTGTCCCTGACAATATTCAATCCCCTGGGGAACACCAGCTGCACCAAACTTATACTTTAGTAATTTCTCCCAATTGTTTGCCCAATGGCTGACTATCCTCTTCCATTTTTCAAACAGTCAAATCAACAAACAACTGAGATAAATGGAAGAGGACGATTCAGTAAAGATTTCTTATCTCTGATTCCATTTTTTTCAAGGCAGGGTTAAGAAATGACTCCACCCAACAAACACTGGTTTAATTTATTTCAGCATAAATATGAAAGATGATTTTTAGACTGGGACAAGGTAAAGAAAGAATGTAAAAGATAAATAATATCTAATTTGCTAAGTGAGTGATTCGTTTTTTGCGACTTATTAACCGTTTGCTGTGTCATAAAGCCCAAAAATATTTTTAGATTGTAAGAAGTTTTTGGAGATAATAATGATTTTTTACTGATACAAGTTCTATTAATTAACCCATAGTTAGTGGGAGAGGGGGTGGATTCGTATCTTTTCAAAGGGTATTTGCATGTTAGCAAATATAACAAACCCAACTGGAACTGGAAATCGGCTCTTCAGTTTCTAATTCTGTGCCATTGTCTATAACAGAACCCGCATATCTGAGATTGCAGCACCTGGTCTGATATGGCTAAAAGGGAAAAAAAATAGTTCTACACCATCTCCTTTGCTTTGTTCTCCTTTCAGATTATTAATATAGAACTGAGCCGATTGGATTTGCCGAGTGACAATATTGCTTGGAGCCACAAAGAATTTATTGATTTGATTTATCTAGAATCATATATAATTGATTTTTCAAGATTTTATTTCCTGAATTGTAGCTGTTAGATGATTTTTAATAAGAAAAGAATAAAAGGTGTATATGTGTTTGTGTGTATATATATATATATATATATATATATATATATATATATATATATATATATATATATATATATATTCTTGGAGGTAATCAATATTTGATAAAATAAATTAAAAAATCTGAATGATTTTTGGTAATATTTCATTGTTTGTTGATACTATTCACAAACCTTTCCCTATATTTTTGAAGCCATTTTAGCTTGATACAACTGCCATTTTTATTCTAACAGTTTCTTTTTTCACACTTCTCACCTGTGAAATTCCCTTCTGACTTCTTACAATTTTGCTCACCACCTACTGTCTTCAAATATTTTTTTTGCCATCTATAATCTACAATTATTTTCATCTAAAATATGCTTTGCCTGCAATAAAATTTAGCATGAGTCTTATCTGAAAATTGACCTCTGGCTGATTGTAACTAATTTGTCGACTAAGAAAAACTTTGTGCACAATTATATCTAAAAAGTCCATAAGTTGCTTAAAAAATAACATTGTTCATCTTTTGGGTATGTAAAGAAAGCTAGCAGATATAGACCCCCACCAAACAAATGTTTTAAAAAATAGGATAACTAAGCTTTGTTTTGCTTTAGAGACTTCTTAATGGATGATACAATAAATCATACCTGGCTAAAAGGTGTTTTTCCAGGATAAAGGGTATGCACAAGTTATATTTTTTATATGACTTTTAATGCTCTAGGCTGGTAGATATTAACTTCACTGTGTTTTTAATATTATTATTCACCCAATACAAAGCTCAAGAGCCACTCAAGGTAGAGGATTACTAAATGAGTTTATTGTAAGGGCTTAAGAGAAGGAAGTAAGAAGTACATATCATAAGGATATGTAGGCTAGATAACAAATGTCCCTAGGCTTTATTGACTGGGGAAGCATCCTCTTGAGAGTCTGCCCCATGCAGCAGCACCCCTTCAAAAGAAGCTTCCTGAATGCAACTTCCTTTCAACTGATGAAATATGAAGAGAGTGATGATGATTTAATCCTGTCTACATAGTATGGCAGGTCTTTTCTGTAAAAGTCTGAACTGGTGAAGCTAAGGAATGTAGTTAATCTGAACATTTTCCATGGAAATAGTGATAGATTAGCAAGAGGCTTGATACATTTCATCTGCGAGAAAGGAGTTATAGGGTGGACAATTATTTTATCACACAGAAAGTGGTGTAAATGCTGTTTGATAAAATAGGAATGCCTATTCAAGCATCAAATATATATATATATATATATATATATATATATATATATATATATATATATATATGTGTGTGTGTGTGTGTTGTTTGCTAATCTGTATGGATAATTCCAGGAGGATATAATCCATAGGGCTCAATATAAAAAACAGATTTTATAATTATTAATTATATTAAGAAACAGACAACTTTAAGGGTTCACGGTGATTATAATTTATCTCCTTCGAATTGAAATTCGATTCTAAATCCTCAGATCAACATTTTCATACAAATAAATGGGTGACAACTTAAAGTTGTCTGTTTCTTAATATATATATATATATATATATATATATATATATATATATATATATATATATATATAAGATTAGAAAAATCTATGCACAAAGCACTATCCAGATTTTGACCTTACAGTCTCATCAGGTCAGTTACTTGTGGATGGTTAATCTGTAACACTATTTATGCCTACTTCCTAATCTTATATTTTTTTTACCAGCTCTTTTATATATATATATATATATATATCTATATATATATATATATATATATATATACATAACAAATATAAGATTAGAAAAAATCCACATGCAACACACTACTCACACTACTACTACTTATGGATGCACCATCCACAAGTAATCACCCTGACGAAACCATAAGGTCAAAACCCGAGTAGTGCATTGCATGTGGATTTTACCTAATCTTATATTTTATTACCAGCTCTACAAATGGAATTTTTTTGAATTGTGTATTAAGCACTTTTAAAAATATATCCAAGCATTGGCCTGCCTCCAGTGTGAGTGACTATATTTTTTAGTATTATATATATATATATATATATATATATATATATAATTGTTATTATTTTTATTATCAAATATAATAAAACATGTTGAAATCGCAATACAAAGGCTTTCATGTTCTTATGTTGCTCCCATGCTTTAACTTTCAGAAAAGAGATAACAGTTTTTAAATTTCCTTAAAAATCATTTAATCACCTGCTACTTACCATCGCCTGAAAAGTACAAGCAAAGTATTGAAACATGAAAGCTTTTGTGCAGCAATTTCAACATGTTCTTATTATAATCTTTTATAATAAAAATAATAATATTTTTCTCTACTTTGTATTGAAAATTTTTTAAAAGTAAATGTTACAAACAGTGAAGTTTTACTCCATCGGTTCTTTTCTCACATTTGAGGATATATATATATATATATATATATATATATATATATATATATATATATATATATATATATATATATATAAGTTGGTTCTCTGTGTCGTTCCAGAAGGTTTTTTCTCATCAGAGTCCATCTTAAACATCTACAAATCTACCATTTGTCCATGCATTGAATACTATTGCCATATCTGGTATGGTACCCCTGTTGCTCATCTAGAGGTTTCTTGACAAAATCTAAAGTAGGATCTGCAATATAATTGATCCTGATCTGGCATCTTGACATTCTCACAGCTGTGATGTGTCTTCCCACTGTCTTTTCTACAAATGTTTTCATGGCAACTCCTCTGAAAAGTTCTTTTCCCTGGTGCCCTGACTACATGAATTTATGCATGCTACGAGACTGGTCCCACCCTTTTACTGTTGAAAGATTTAAATGTAAATGTTACTTCTACTCCAACATTTGCTTTTCTCACACTTCCCAACTGTTGAACCCCCTCCTCTTACTTTCTTTCCTGATAATTACGATCTTCAAAAATTTAAATGCAGTGTCAGCTGCCATCTTCTGTTGACTTAAACGATGTTCATCTTTTATCCTTTCTTATATCCAGTCTTTTCTCTCACTTTCACTCTCTGTAACCCTCTGGATACTAGTGGTACTCCTACCTTGCTTCGGGTGAAATGCTTAAAAATATATATATATATATATGTTAAATGTAGCCATCCCTTCTACTCCATTAGCTTCATATCTCGCACCTCTCGCCTGTGGAACTCCTTTCCCTTTTCCTGTTTCCCTGATAGCTATAATCTCCAACTATTCAAATGTAGTGTCAATCGGCATCTCCAGTTGCCTTGATCTATCCACTATCCTTCTCCTCATCCTTTCCTCTATCACTCCTATCTGCTCTCAACCCAAATCCTCTGTAACTCCTTGTGTGCCAGTGGCTTCCCACTTTGCTAGCGGGGGGAAATGCTTAAAATATATATATATATATATATATATATATATTTTAAGATGCAGGAAAACATTCTTCTTTAAAGATCATTTTCAACCAACTCTTCCTTGGAAGAATATGTTGATAAATATTAAGTGGACAGAATAACAATTAACAATATGAGAAAAGAAAAATATAAGGAACCGACTAAAATACAAATTTATTAATAAAACTGAACAAGGAAAAAAATATGCTGGCAAAGGATTCAATTTAACAAGTACAAAATAAGTCTGAGTACAAAATGGAAGTAATTCATGCACATACCTCCTAAAAGACTAAGAGAAAACAAAATTCTCTTTCCGTCTGCAAAGAAACCAATCCTGTATTTTCTATATCTATATTTAAATTCTGTGGTGTCAAACTTGTTTATATATATATATATATATATATATATATATATGATGTAAAGATTTCAGATAGAGTATATCTGTAAAAGGGCAATATGAATAAAGACAAAAGGAAAACTTTCCTTAGCTGAGAAAAGTTATTTTGTCTTTATATATATATATATATATATATATATATATATATTGAGCACTTTTTAAAAGTAAACGCTATGAACAGTGGATTTTACTTCACCTGTTCTTTTTCTCATTTGATATATATATATATATATATATATATATATATATATATATATATATATACACATGTGTGTGTGTGTGCACATTTATTTTTATAGCAATATGCATTATTTGAAATTCCTGAGAAAATGTACATGGAAGTATTTACTGGAATCAACCAATTTTTATAGGAGTTATTTTTTTGTCTTCTTCAAACAATAAAGACATTTGAGTATTAGAAAGAAATTGTATATATGACTTTAAAAAATATATATATATCAGTAATCTGAGAGTAGAATTTAACACCATTGTGGAATCAGTGCTTGAAAGAAATCTTTTTGGTGATTAAGCCCTTCGATATAATAAAAAGAAACTGATTAACATACATTTTTCTTACACTGAAAAATATGGGACATAAACTATAATACTGATGAATCATGCACTAAAAAATCATACTTTTTTTTAAGTAGAGTTTCATATTTTCCATCCTTTAATATCAGAAAAACTATATGCATCACTCTCTCTTGTTTTCACATACTCATTTACATTCTGTGCTCTACCTTTCTCTTTCACAATCTCCACCTCTCCCTCTCACACACTTTCTTGTTGTTGTCTGTTAGCACTTTTTTGTTTAAGGTTTCTTTTATTTCTCTATCTGAGCTGAGGTCAAAATAACAGAGAACCAAAATGGAAAGTATGTAAAGCAAAAGAAGCAGCACATATAAAGCTAAAAAATGTTAAGTAAACTGAGTGTAGTATTTAACACCATATGGAAATCAGTCCTTGAGATAATTGGCTATTATGACCTTCCATATGTAAAAAAAAAATCTACCAGAAATGCTATATACAATAGAACATCTTTATCCGCAGAGGATAGGTTCCAAGACATGAAGATGGTGAATTGTATACATACTAGTTGTATCTAAAACATTTTGCTCATGTATCAACACCCTATTGAAAAACTGATTTTTGCTTTTGCAAGAAAGAAAAAATTCAAGATTTTTTACAGCTAAAAGAAAAAAAAAAGTCAAATTTTCATTAATTATAACATAGAATTGAACTGTTATAAAGTCAGTGTTTACTTTAATTGCAATATTTTACTATACATCAATCAGCTCATTTGATGACAGAGAGATGCAACATGCCAAACTAAGAAATATATTTGACTTTGCTAACCAACTCTAAAAATTAAATGCATTAGACAAAAAAATTTCAATAGACAAAGAAACAAAACTTTCTTTTTATTTCTATTAATTTGACCTTTTCTCTTTTGGATCTGATGTCTCAGACTTTGAGGACATTTAAATTGATTTTTTCATATTTTTAAAATATCATTATTATAGACTTATGGCATGTCTCTATATTGATATTATGGTGTTCTTTACTAAAGGGCAAATCATAGTGCAACTCAGATGAAGACCTATCTTATATCTTGTTGTTTCACTGAAAGTGATGGTCTTTAGTTTTGTCTTGGGTGTACAGTGTCACACTACTGTAGTCGGCTTAAGAAATTCAAAGACAAAATTAGAGATTAAAAGCATAATTAATTTACTAAGTTCTTATTATAATTGATATATAATGTGTTAAGGTCTTGGATCCGTCACTTCCTTCTCTATTAACAAGGATGTACAAATTGTTAACTGCATTTGAATTAATTATCGATGTTAAAACAGTTTTAAGGAAAAGACATATTGGAAGCATGAATTCTGAAACAAAAATGATTTGAAACAAAATAAACATGAAAGTAACTTTTTTATTTTATTTAATGTATTATTTAGAAATAAAGTAGCTATTGTTATGCTGACTTATTTTGTTATCAATATACTTTTTTATGATTTGAGAAGTAGAAAAAATTAACTCTTAAATAGGCGACATTTGACAGAAGGGTTTGTGTTGACGTTTCATACACCTTATTTTAGTCAGTTAAGTGCCATATGTGATACACAGTTAAGCAATCAAGCATCTTTCAATATATGACTGACAAGACTTTTTCCTGCAGTAAGTTGACATTTCTTTCTGTGGTAGACTGGTTGCCAACCAAGGCTAAAAAACCCAGTCTGCCCTGCTATTTAACCCATAGCTGGAGAGAGAAGAGATTTATACCTTTCCCAAGGGTATTTGTGCATAAGTGAATCTAACAACCTCGACTAGAATTCAAACTCAGCTCTCCAAGTTCTCACTCTGAGCTGATATCCATTACACTGTAACACACATCCTTACTTACAATATCTAAAAATATTGGATTAAATTCAATGAATTTTAATTTTACATAGGAAACCCTAGTGAGATTTAGCATTGTCAGCCACAATCTTAACAACATAAGTTATGCAGATGACACAGTGTTGATAGCAGACACAGAAAAGAAATTACAAAATCTCCTACACAAGGTAGCGACAGATTGTGAATAGAAAGGACTAAGCATAAACTATAAGAAAACAAAATGCATGGTCATCAGTAAAAAGATGAGCCCAAAATATGATTTGAAGGTCAGAAACAAGCAGACACTGAAGTTTAAATATCTGGGAAGTGTCTTGACAGAGGATGGTAAGTGTGACACTGAGATCTGTAGGCATATTGGGATGGACAAGGATACATTCCAAAAGTTGGGAAAAGTATTGTGAGACAGGAGGATTTCTTTGGTAACAAAGAAAAGAATACTGAGCTGTTACGCGACATCTGTTCTGCTTTATGGCAGTGAATGTTGGACAATTTCCTCAAAGATGAAGAAGAGACTTGAGGTGACAGAGATATGGTTCTACAGAAGGATCCTAACGATATCATGGACTGAGTGTGTGAGCAACGATGAGGTCTTAAAGAGGTTGCAAACAAGGAGGAGGCTTATACTTAATATCAGGAAGAGGCAGCTGAAGTTTCTGGGACACATAATGAGGAAGGAGGGCCTGGAGAATCTGATACTCATGGGTCGAACTGAGGGAAAGAGAGACAAGGGAAAACAATACATGACATACCTGGCAGGCTTAATTAAGCAAGTGGATCACAGAACATAATCTCGGGGAAGAAGCAGAGGGAAGGAACTTATTGAGAGCTGCAAGGGATAGAGGAAGATGGAGAGCCATGATCGCCTATATCCTAAAAGAACATGGTACATAAAAAAGAAAGAACTTTACATAATAATTTTCTTAAATGGTTTTTCATTAGTTTTGTTGTATAAAATATTTTATTATTTTTAGCAGTAAACTAAACTAAGCCATACTTTACTGTCAGCCATAAGCTCATTTGATGAAAGTGGGGACACAACTTCCCCACCTCATATAAATATATTTAACTTACTAACTAAATCTGTCTATATTTTTGAGATGAGGTATTATGTACATTATTTACATTATTGGGACTATTGTCCTCATCTTTGTCGCCATATTTATTACAATGTTTTGGCTGTTGTACACTCCGGCCTTCTTCAAGTAGTTGGAATGTCGAACTGAACCCTTTATTTTGCTCACTCGGGTAGACTGTTCTAGTTCCATGTGCCATGTTTAATGGATGTCAGTTATCAGTTATCTCCTGTCAATTTCCCACTGAAAGTTCTCCACTGCCTTAGCTGAGTATTGAACTCACACTCTCTTTGTGTCTTGTCACTGGATCTAACCAACGCCTTTATTCACTGTGTCCTTGAGTTGTGTTTCTGGGAGTGAGAGAGAATGAGAAGACTTACGAAGGAAAAATGACAATAAAAGAACAGATTCAAGAAGACAAAAGTTGGTGATTGGCATTGCATTGAAATTCTTGAAGATTGTTGGTATCAGGGAAACAAGAACATAGAAGCCAGTTTCACAGGCAAGAAGTGCAAGAAACTATTAGTATAGAACTTGCTGTTGCATCTAGCTAGTTCAAAAATACTAAAAATATTTAGCAGTCTTTTTCCTTTCTAATAATAATAATAGTAATAATGGATCATATGCAATATAGGTGAACAATTCAACTAGAAAAATTGAAAATAAATACAAGGTATCTAAATACAAATTAAAGATGTATGATAAGAGATCATTCCATCTTAAATAAATCAACAATGTTTTCTGGCAGTTTTTAACATCAACTTGAGATTTTTCTTGTTAAAAAACTGTATAATTTTAACATGTTCAACATTATGGATAAAAAATAATGAATTTTACATAGTGTTTTTTTTAGGCATAGCATAAACAAAACAAATTCACAAATTTGGCCCCCAAAAAAAACTCTGTGAAAATATTTTATCTTTTAATAGTCAGTTGCACTTATTTGAATTAGTAACGTAAATAAATGTAGGCAGAAAAAAGCAAATGTTGATAATATTGTGACGGTCACAAAGCACTGCTTGGAGGACCCCCCCTCCCTTGTGGGGAGGTAGTGTATGCCAGTGCCAGCCCAATTAATTCTATAAAAAAATATGAAAAAAATATGTTTTTTTTACTAATTATTTATTCTCTCAGGTGTAGAATCACCTATTGCCTGGTCATGCCATCCCCCCCACCGACATCACCTTTTGAACAGGAGTAGAGGTTTATCTCTTGTTTCTTAATTAGGATTGGTTTTCTGGTGTTTTCTAAAATCTTTTCATTCTCTTTCACTTCTAGTGACTCCTTGCGTCTCAGTGGCATTATTACCTTGCTTGGAGTAAATTGATTAAGAAAAAAAAGAAGCCTCAAGTAAACCTTTCACAATGTTTGTACACTAACCATTGCTCAACAAGCAGGTGGAAAGCATCATTCTCTTTATCTTTATTTGGAATGCTCAGTCAATACTCTATTACTTTATCGTCTTGTATTTGTTCCTGAAAAAATTACAGCTCTGTTCCCTCTTGTAATTTTTTAATTGTTGCAATCTCTAGGTGATGCTTATCTCCATTGATTCCTGATGCGTTTGTATGCTCAGCAAATTATTTTCCAAGATTTGTGGCTGTCATCTTCAACTCTGCTCTGAACAGTACACATCATGGTAAACAGTTACCTTTACAGGGCAGGACGACCGTGAACAATGAATCTGCATGCATGCATGTGGCTGCACATAAACGAACACATGCACGTACCCTACAGCAGCAACTCGAATTGGATTTGACCAGACGTGCCAAAGAGGACAAACGAATGAACGAACAAAGTAACGGTGCGGATGGCTAAACAAAAGGGGTCATTTATAAGATGCTTTATGTGGAGGATTCGCACGTAACACGGGACAGGAATACGCAGACAATATTTACTTGGGTTGCTTAGTTGTTCTTTTTCCCTGACACGAATATTGATTCTTTCAATGTGACTGGCTGGCTGGCCATTGAGCAAGCTGTGTTGCTGGGCCGATGTCAAAGTGGCTTCCAACAACTGCTGTAGTCATCAAGTCTGCTATTAAATCTTTGCTGTATAAGGTGAAAGTTACTTTGATAAACTTACTGGTGGATAGTTATCATTGCCTTACTAAATAAGAAATTGTGACTAATTATATCAAGGTGAGCTGTAAAATAAATTAACATCTATCTTTTTCCATAATGAAGATTATTCATTATTTCATGTCTATTCTTCCTTCTATTTCTCTGGCTGTATCTTCTCATTCTGTCCCTTATCCCACTTGTTAGAGCTATTGATATTTTACTGGTGTTAACAATATCCATTATCTCATTCTTTCCTTTCTTCTCATTCTCTGACTGTATCTTCTCATTCTGTGCCTTATCCCACTTGTTACACACATTGAAATTTCATGGGAGTTGACAACTAATATAATGTATCATTTCATGCCTCTAATTTTCGCCATTTCCTTATAAGGAAACCTTTGGCATCCATTGACTGAGCAGCCAGTGCTACTTTAGATACTTTTCATCATTCTTTGGCTATTGGGCTATATTAAGCAAGTTATTTGAAGTGTTTAGTACTTATTTATGCCACATCTTGAATTTTTATGATAGAATCAAATTTTGATTGTTTGTTTTTGTTTAGTGACATATCAGCCTCTGTGGGTTATTTAATGCTGAAATTTAAGTATTCTGTACAGGTATTCCTGACCCTATATCATTAATTGGTTCCAGAGGTTACAACTTAGGTTGAAAAATGACTTAAGTCAAAATAACTATACTATAAATCGCAACTAAGTACTCACCATACTATTTATGATATGTACATACAGTATTCTTGATTTCCACCTTATCTTCCAGCAATATAGTCTTACATTTAGCATTAGATTTGCACTGGGACTTTTCTTTGGAGCCATGGGCAAAAATGTATTATAAATCACAAATGAAATGTTATTGAAAGAACATTAGCAGCAAAGCACAGATATAAACAAATCAATGTTGTAGAGGAAAACAACACACAAGTGCTGGCTGTTGGCAGGAATTTCAAAGAAGAAAATCTGCTGAACATAATTTATGCTATTTTTTGTTTTTGATGATTTTGTGATATATACATCTATATATGCATGTATGTAGGGTACATAATATTATTTTTAAATTTATTTAAATATGATTTTCTATGTGTTTATTGTTATTTTAGTGTTTTGACATATCTAATATTTTTAATACCCATAAACTCAATTAAAACGACCTAAGGTGTGTTTTATTCTTCCATATAATCTTTGAAAATGACTTAAAACAACTTAAGCCGAGGTATCACTGTACTCTATTTTATTTTTAATGATAATAATGGTTTAGGGATACTAATTACTTACTAATTAACCCATAGCTGTGAGGAGGAAAGATGGACTCATATCTCTCCAAGTCGTTATCCACTATACCACCCACAAATCCAAGATTACAACATCTGTTATTCACAAGTGCTCACCCATTTAGTTATGACAGAATCAGAATATATGCCTTCACTGTTTACATTCCAATTTTTCTTTTTTTATGTGCTATGTCCTTTCAGGCGATCATGACCCTCCACATCTTCCTGTCCCTTTTAGCTCTTAATAAGTTTTCTCTTTTTGTTATTTCTCCAAAACCCTGTTCTACCATCCATTTACTCAAGTCCATCAAATCTGTTCAGAATTGCTTTTCTCTGTCCTGTGAGTGTCAGGTTTTCTAAGCCTTCCTTCCTCATTATGTGCCCTAAAAATTTCAACTGCCTCTTCATGATGTTAAGTATGTTTCCTTTTTGTTTCTATTCACTCCAAAACCTAACATGTTCGGCCCATAGTATTCTCAGCATTTCTGCAGAACCACATTTCAGTTGCTTCAAGTTTCTCCTTACTTTCTGTAAATACCTGATTATTGCCTCATATTCTTAATTTTGACTATATTTTTTTTCATCTTACTTCTATTGTTTTTTTATGACGCTAGCCATTTCAACTGTAAATTGATGAGGCCTTGCTGCCAATCGAGGTACCAAAGATGAAAGATCACCAGAACAATTATTATGGCAGTATTTGTAGAAAAGGCATTAAGAAATTAAGGTGGGGGGAGAAATTTAAAAAAACCTGGGAACTGATTTATAAGGATTTCAGAATGTACAGTTTTGCCCCAAACTTTCATCAAGTCTTAGAACCATCTAATCAATATATTGGATTGGTCAGACTGTAACTGTCATTGAGGTGTTTCCTTCCCCCAATACAGTGACTTTCTCCTGACCCAGTCCAAAAACCATCAGCTCAAATCTTTATCGCTGAGGCAGATTTCCAATGATCACCCTAAATAGGATATTGGAAGCTAAACCTTTTTCCAATTAGAGCACTGTTTTGGGGTGTTTTTGTTTTTTTTCTATACCCAACCTCCATCAGTTGAACTATCTAATATTGATTTCATTTGGAAAGTTACAAAAGGCAGTGTCATTTTTTTCTTTTTTTTTTCTCTCCTAATGACAGGGAAGCCTATAACCACCACTATCTAACACTTCACAAGCTCTCTTGTATATCCAGAAAATTTTAAAGAAAATGGTGGTAGGGGGCATCTTTACATGTCTGTTCCATTGAGATTGGAATTACCTATTGATCTACAATTCCCTAATGGCTATAAATCAAGGAAATTGGTTGCTTGGTGTTTGATGGAAAGGGTAGAGAGGGAAATGAGTCTAGTGGGGAGGGGGTTGATATTATATTCAGTGTTAGAATTAAGGTGGGAGGTTGCCCCCTGACATATTTTAAAAGTCTGCTTCCTTTCAACTTGAATAATCTATGCAAGGTTTCAGCTTTGAAAGCCTTTAAATTCTCAGAGATTTTCCCCTTTTTTGTATTGGTTTTTGATCTTTTTTTTTTATGTTCGGAGATTATTGAGCCATGTGTCCAGTCACTAGGATATGTGAGAATGAAGATCCTCTGTCAGCAGTTTAAATCTCCTTTACAAGAAATGTGGTCACAAACTATCTCAAATTTCAACTGCTGAAAAAGATAAAGAGGAAATGATAGATAGGAAAGGAAAAAAGTGGGGTAAAGATTTGTTTTATTTGTCTTTCTTTTTTGGTGTTTATTTACTTTCTTATATCTTTCTTTCTTTCGTGCCATATATTTTATCTTTCCTTCTTCCTTCCTTTCTTTTTTCTTTTTATTTCTTTCTTTCTTTCTTTCCTTTTGTTAGTCCGTTCTTCTTTTTTCCATCTTTTTTCTCCCATTTTACTCTTTCTTCCTTTCTCTTTCTCTCCCCATTTTTAATTCTTTCTTCCTTTTTCTCATATTTTTATCTACTTTTTTATATCTTTCTTTCTTTCATTCCATATATTTTAGCTTTCCATCTTCATGACTTTCCTTCTTTCTTTCCCTTTGTTACTTCATTCTTCTTTGTTCCCATCCTTTTTACCCCATTTTACTCTTTCTTTTTTACTTTCTTTTCCCTTTAGTTCTTTCTCACATTTTTCCTATTTTACTTTTTTCTTTCTCCACTTTTTGTTCTTCCTTTCTTTTTCTCATATTTCTTTCCATTTTACTTTCTTTCTTTCTTTCTTTCTTTCTTTCTTTCTTTTCCATTTTACTCTTCTTCCTTACTTTCTACTACCTTTATTTCTTTCTCCCATGTTTTCCAATTTTTTTCTTTCTTTTCACCTTTTTAGTTCATTCTTCCTTTCTCTCATCATTTTTCACCATTTTACTTTCTTTCTTTTTTCTTTCTTTCTTATTTTCCCTCATTTTTTTCTCATTTTACTCATATTTCTTTATTTCTGCCATTTTAGAAATAGACAAAATAAAAAGTGTTTAGTTTTTGATTTTTTTTTGTAACAGGGATGTTTAAAACAACTTTTGAACTTTTCTCTTAGAAAAAGACATCTTTATATAAAAGAAATTGCATAAATTAGGTGTTTTTTTGTTAGATTTACTTTTTCAGAGAAAATTAAATTTGAAGCGAATTTGTAAAAATTCTTAAGAATAAATATTGATTTGTTAGGGAAAGTGAGATAAATAAATGACAAAAAGATGTTCGTCAAAGACAGAACAGAAAAAATCATTCAAAAGAATGTGAGTAAAGTGATTCAATTTAAAAAAAAAAAAAAAAGTGAAAGAAAACCTAAAGAAATGGGAAGGATTTATCTCCCTTTGTTTTCTTCTCCACTCTTTCAGCAAGAGAACAGGATTAGAAAAAAGTCAACTTCCTATGAAGAAAATCAAGCAATTACAAGAGAAAAAAAACGTTAACCGGAAATTATATAATTGAGTGAAAAAATATTGAATTTCCTTTTAGTTTTTCCTCTTTTTTTTAGTGGTGGGCATAAAAACTGTCACAAATACGAAGAAATCTTGTAATTTAAAGAGACAACAACATGGCCATTATAGCAAAAATTGGGAATAGTATAGTAGTCCATGCAGATCAGATAGGTTCCTAAGAATATGAGGAAGAGAAGGAGGACAAAAAGCTTTGCAAAGCCACTCACAGTTATGATCTTAAAAACCAGCAATGAATCATAGTTCTAGACTAGAAAATGAAACAACTAAAGACACAGAAAACTGAAGGTGTATTGGGATAGCGAAAGGTACCTTCCAAAAGCTAAGCAAAGTATAAAAAGAAAAATATCATTAGAAAATGAGTATTGAAATGTTATATAATATCAGTCATCATATATGGCAGTAAATGCTGGATAATCTCCTCACAGATGAAGAAGAAACTTGAAGCAACAGAAACAAAGAAAAGATTACTGAACTGTTATGTAATATTAGTCCTCCTCTATGACAGTAAACACTGGATAATCTCCTCACAAATAAAGAAGAGAATTGAGGCAACAGAAATGTGGTTCTAAAGAAGGATGCTGAGAATACCATGGACTGAACATGTGGCATTGACAAAGTTTTAGAGACAATGGCAACAAAAAGGAGATATATAGTTAACATCAGGAAAAGATAGTTCAAATTTCTTGGGCACATAATGAGAAAAGAGAGCTTGGAAAATTTGATACTCACTTTGAAAATAAGAGAGCAAGAGTAAAATGAACACATAACCCACTTGGTGAGCTTGAGTGAATGGATGGTGAAGAATGGTTTAGGAGAGATAATAAAAAGACAAAATTTATTAAAAGCTACAAAGGACAGGGAATTGTGAAGAGCTATGATTGCCAACGTCTTGAAGAGACATGGCACATAGAAGAAGATGTGGATGCGAATTATCAACATAATCAAGAGGACTTCAAAATATTCAAAGATGTAACAATGGAAGAAAAATAAGGCAGGCACTTTCCAATCTTCCCTTTCCATTCCAGCAGAGTCCAAAAGCATCTCCACATCCTTGTGGGTAATGAATTATTTCTTACCCTACAGTTTCCCCACAGTTGAAACATTGCAAGCCTCTCACTGCTCTGTCACTATTTCCATACAAAGTGTTCAGACTTAGTTCCACCAGTTCTAACCTTCATGGCTAAGATCATGCCATACACACTATAGTGCACCAGTGAGATTTCCCTTGTATTTCATTGGTAAGATGTAAGTTCCACTCAAGCAGTTTGTTCCCATAGACTGCTGCTTTGTAGAACTGACCCTCAAGAGGATACTTCCCCAATCCCTACATTCTTAACCTGTTCAAGTCTAGGGTCAACCTTTATATTCCCCGAATATCACCATAAACTGTGCATCTTACTTTGTAACCCTCTACCTTGAGTGGCTCTTGGACTGTGTACAGGGTGAACAGCATCAAAAAAAAAAGAAAAGAAAAAACAGTCCTGAAATGACACAGCAGAAAAAGATAGGATTTGAGATGGATGGTTCATCTGGCAATATATAAATCCCAGCTATGGGTTAAATAGCAGAGAATGAGAACACTGATCTCCCAAGATTTGTTTGGCAACCAGTTTGATAGAAGAAAAACTAAAAGCTTGAGGGATCCAATTTCCTTCTATCTTGCCCTAGACATACCACTGCTGCCATGGCTGCAGTACATGCGGTGCCCCTATGACCCTAACGGGTAAAGGACTTGTATTGTGTCATGTTATTTGTCCTGATTTCTTTAGAATTAACACTTTATAACTTGGATAGCTATTACCTTATTATTATTATTATTATTATTATCTCCTCCTCCTCATTATTATTATTATTATTATCATTATTATCGCCATATAATTATTTTCCCCCAATACAAGACCTAAGAGCCACTCAAGGTAGGGGGTTACTGTATGGGTATAAGAAAAGGCAAGAGGTGAAATTCATGGAGTTATGCAGAAAAGATAATGGTTAGATCAAGAGTTTTAAGATGTCAAGATTGTATTGATTGGGAAAACATACTGCCAGGAATCTGTTTCACAAAGCAGCAATTCTTGGCATTTTTAATTCCTTCTCCTTATCATCATCATTATTAGTATGTGCAGAAATAAATCCAATGCAAATACTAAACTGCAGTAAATGACTATCTAATAAATGAATTGCTTAATGTGCTCAGCATTGTTTCTTTTTGACTCATCTTGGTTATTATGATACTAATGTTTCAAATACAGTTGCCTCATGTCTTCTTCAAGAGTCTGGTATTAATGGTAATTATCAGGAAATGTGAAACAGAATTGATTTATATATACTTTATTCATAATTTATCAATAGGTTACCGTTAACCTAATGGGGAACAACAAACTGAACCCTTTATTCAATCCACAAGGGTAGATTGTTCTCATTCTATTGTCTATGCAAGAGGAAGTTTATATCAATTAATTCTTCCGAATTAATTTGTTCAGAAATGGATTGAATAAAGAGTTAGGTTTGAAATTCCCAGAAGGCTACCAGCTATGACAGATACCAGGAAAAGGTCAGAAATTCCAACAACAGGAAAGCCTCAGTAAATTAATGTTATTGGCTCTTCCAACTATTTAATTTCTATGCTATACTCATCATTTCTCAATTCCCATGTCTACGTCTTATTAACTGGCAAGACTGATCCTTGCATGGAACGTTTGTCCACACAGGTTACAGCTGATCATTGAAGGTGATCCTTATTGGGTTTGGCATGACTTCTGTCTTTGCTACTTGGCGCCCATGTTTCTGCATTATTCACATTCAAAAGAATTTTGAGCTGTTAAAGTAGTTTGATGCCAGAATGGAAGATTTCTTGCTAAACTCTCCCAGATTTACAGGTTAACCCTAGAACACTAACCATGGGTATATAGTACCCAGCACAAATTTTCCTATTTTTAATTACAATTTTCAGTACCTGATTTACTTAACTAAATGATGATTTTCAGTTCCTTTTAATGTTAACTCAAAGTACAAAGTTTGAAGTGCCTGCATGTAAAATATTTCAAATAAAGATTTATATTTAATATTTTTTTTGATATTTTCAAATCGGGTATGATATACCCATGGTTAGTAGTGGTGTAACTTTAATTAGGTTAGTGCTCTAGGGTTAATATTGCCTTTTTTCTGTAATTTGTTTAAGTTGATCTTTATAGCAATGCATAGAGAAGCTGTGGGGTCTTTGGCTAGTGGTGAGTTCATTGTCAAGAATTTGGTGTGGTCATCTGCAGAATATATGACTGGTCCATCAAAATGGTCGCTTGGATGCTGTTGGTTTCAGTTTTCTCAAGAACTGTGCAAGTAAAATTAGAGTGTATTAATGATGATTCTTTATATAAAAAATGTGGGCAAAAATTGCATGAATAACATTAAATTTTATAACTGATATTAGATTACAAAACCAAAGCATCAACATTAAAACTCTAGTCAGGTTCTTAAATAACCTTATCAGATTGAAACTTTCATATGGATATCATGCATGACAACAAACCCATTCAGAAATATTTAAACTGTCAGCTGTATAAAATCACTTTGTGAGACCAATGGTTAAAAATTGCATTGGGCGATTGAAGCCTGTAAATCTTGGTGATGACTATACTTCTTCGAACCTTGTGAACTGGCATCACAGAATCATAAAGAACTGTACCAAATATCGGAAACCATATTACTTGAAGACTTTCAACAACAGCTAAAATGGTTATCACATATAACTCCATATAACTGCTATTCCACATTACTACAAATAAACATTAGGAAGGAAACCCCATTAATACTGGAAAGAACAATAATATCTACTGGACTGATTTCTAAATCAGTTTTCTTGAAAAATTGTTTTAAAAGAATGATTTTGTAAATTTCAGTAGTACATGTTGTTCAGTCAATGAATGCTGAATGTTTCTTAGTAAAGAAGCAGTTAATATTACCATTCATGGGTTAACAGAAATGGCTTGCATATGAACCACGTCTTTGTGTTTGTAAAGTGTTAGATATGTGATATAAATATCTCAAGATTGATTGTGATTTTTTTTTAGACCAAGACTGTATTTCTTGGATTCAGAGTTAAGAATATTGAGTGTGAATAAAATTTAGCAATAATAAAATGATAGAGTGCTGAACAAACAGACACATTAGTGGATCTGTGATGATGAAAAAACCCAGATTTGATGCCCCCAGCTTGCAGTAAATTATGCCATTTTTCTTCTGTTATGTTGCATCAAGTGGCCTTAATGGCAAGACTAGAACTTGATTATTGTCCCTCGAAAAGCGCTTGTTTTCCTCTGGCTATTTGGCTTTATTATTTGCTTATATCAACCACCATCTTTTACTTATATCACTTTGTTGCTTATTTTATCTACCTCTTTCTAGTTTTATCTTTTACTTCACTTGATTTCTTTATTTGTTCCCATCATGCCTTTTAACTATGTTCTGGTTCTTGTCACTGATGGTTCATTCATCTTTTTTCTTTTATCTTTTTTCCTTTTCATTCTTCCATTGTCCCTTTGTGTCACATGAATGATTTTTTTTAATTTCATTTACATTTTTGTTCTAAAATTTGGTCTCTTTTTTACTCACTTTCTCTCTCTCTCTCTTCCATTTCCTTTTTTTTACCTTTCTCATTTTCTTTCCATTTATTTTTTACCTTTTTCTTTTATACTTTCTTTCTTTACCATTTTTATTTCTTCTCCCTTCCTTTTTCTATATATTTCTTTCCTATTTTTCTTTTTTCTTCTTTCATCTTTCTTTTCCCATTTTATACTTTCTTTCTTTCATATTTCTTTTCCCATTTTATACTTTCTTTCATTTTTATTCTTTTTTCTGTTTAATTCTTTCTTTATCTTCTTTCTCTCTGCTTATTTTTCTTTTTCTCTTTCTTTTCCTCTTTTTCTTTCTCTCTATCTCTGTCTTTTCCCCTTCTTTTCTCTCTCGTTTCTTACTTTAATTTTCTTTCTTTACATAATGCCTCTCTTGCTTTATACACATTCAACATTTTTCTACTCTCTCTGTGTTTATTTGTTTGATTTTTTCTGTCTTTCTTGCTTTCTCTCTCTCTCTCTCTCTTTCTTTATTTCTGTATAATTTATTGTCTTCCTTTCTTCCCCATTTGTCTTCTTTCTTTCTTTTCTTCATATCCTTTTCTCTGTTTCTTTCTTTTTCCTTCCTCTTTCCTTCTTTTATCTTTTCCTTTTTTCCTTCTTTGAGTTTTTATTTTCTCTTTTAATTTCTGTCTCTTTATTTTCCCCATTTTATTCTTTTCTATCTATCTATCTATCTATCTATCTATCTATCTATCTATCTATCTATCTATCTATCTATCCTTCTTTCTTCTCTTCTTCTTTCTTCTTTCCTCCCAATCTTTCTTTTATTCTATGTTTCTTCTTTGGTTTTTCTTTCTTTCTTTCTTCTTTTCACTCTGTTTCTCTTCTTTATATTATCTCTCACTCCATTCTCATTTTAAATCTGTCGGAATCTATATTCTTATCTCCCTATTAATTCTAAGGTCTGTCCCATCATCCTTTTCTTGATTTTAACCTCCATTTTTCACTATCTTTTCTTTGACTCTTAATTATTTTCTCATATTTTGTTTATTAAACCCTTTTCTTATTCCCGCTATTATTTATACTTTATTCTAGTAATTTTTCTTTGAAAGGAAGATACCTTCCGAAAGCTAAACAGAGTATGGAGAAATAGGAAAATTTTATTAGAAATATAGGACAGTGCATTGAACTGTTATGTAATATCAGTCCTACAAAGGACAGGAAATTTTGGAGAGCCATGATTGCTGGTGACCTGAAGGGAAACAGCACATAGAAGTTCACCCAATACAAGATCCAAAGACTACTCAAGGAAAGTGCAACACTGAAATCCAAATTTACGCTAGGATAGCAAAAACCCTTCCAAAGGCTAAACAAAGTATTAAGAAACAGGAAAATTTTGCTAGAAACAAAGAAAAGAGTATTGAACTGTTACATAATGTCAGTCATCCTATATGAAAATCTCCTCACAGAGGAAGAAGAGATTTGAAGCAACAGAAATATGATCCTACAGAAGGATGCTGAGAATACCATGGACTGGACAGATGAGCAATGATGAAATACTGAACAGTACTGACATGATATCAGTCCTTCTATATGGCAGTGAATGCTGGACAATCTTTTCAAAGATGATGAAGAGACTTGAAGCAACAGAAATCTGGTTCTACAGAAAGATGCTGAGAACATCATGGAATGAATAGGTGAGCAATGACAAAGTATTAGAGAAAATTGAAACAAAAAGGACATTTATACTTAACATTAGAAAGAGTTTAAATTTCTAGTGCACATAATGAGGAAAGAGGGCTTGGCAAATTTGATACTCACAGGACAGATTAAAGTCAAGAAAGACAGAGGAAAAAAGCATATAACCTACCTAATGAGCTTGTGTAAAGGGTTGGCAGAACAAGGGTTAGGAGAGATAAGAATAAGACAAAATTTATTAAGAGCTACATAGGACAGGAAATTGTGGAGAGCCATGGTTTCCAATGTCCTAAAGGGTCATGCCATATAAAAGAAGAAATCTCTTTTCGATGACAGGAAAAGTGATAATTTATAACCATTTTCTCTTACATCCCACCCATAGATTTTTTTAGTCTTTTACAATCTTTTGTCTCTCAGACCCCTTGCAGCTTTACCCTTCAATGACTGACCCCAGTCAGTCCTCCTACATGCCCGACCATTTCAAACCACTCCCACCTTCAAATGTTGATTCAATCAACATCTCTGTTGACCTGTCTTGTCAATACCCAATGCCTTTGATTCATCCAATTGATTTCCTATTTCATTGATACTCTTTAAAACTACCGCTCCAAATACTAAACTGATGGACAGCCAGCGGAGAGTTGCAGTAGAGGAAAAGTGCAACAGAAAGGTTGCAGTAGTGGAACACTGTCACATGCATCAGGCAGTTTAAAATGCATGTTCACTGGATGCACACCTTTAGAAACATGTATGCAACGATTCTGAAATACACTTAGAAAACAGAATCATTTTTATGCTCAACTGTTAAGAAAGTCATGAACCTAACTATCCCTACAATCATCGTCATCTGTCTCCTTGAAACTTGTTTTTTATTGTCCTTTCTCCTCAATAGTCATTTTCTCAGTTTCTTTCACTCTCAGTAACCCCTTGCATCTTAGTCGCTTTTATCACCTAGCTGAGAGTGAAATGACCAAAAAAGAACTGTCGCATTGTTAGTCATCTTGGACTTTTCACTGATATTATTAAATTAAAAGTACACCCATGACAAGGCCCAAGAATCACTCAAGGTAGAGGATTACTGAATGAGCAGCTTACAAACATACCATATTGAAACATAGGTTCTCATCCAAACACCAGTTAAGCAATGTTGAGCCTGGTCAGTCACTAGATGGATGACTGCTCAGGAATACCAGGTGCTTAAGTTTTGATATGTGGGTAATGTAATGGATAACAGCACAAAATGAGAAATCATAGGACGAAGTGAATTCTAGTCAGGTTTGTTATATTCACTTACACACAAATACTCTTGTATAAATCCACCTTTTCTCCTCCCAGCTATAGAATAAATAGTCGGACTTGTATAAAAAAAATCATTATTATTATTATTATTTCTCAAATATTCTTACAATCAAAAAATATATTTTAGCTTTTAATGACATTAAAAAATTTGATAATCTATGAAAAACAAATCAATCAATCAAACACTGAATGAGGTTGTTGTTTAAACATAAGAGGAGAAAGCAAGTACAGTTTATGAGGATATGTAGGATAGATAACAGTTGACTTGAAGAGGTTAAGATTGTAGTGATCAGAGAAGCATCCTCTTATGGAGTCATGAAGTAGCAATTCTCAGGGAGAAACTGTCTGAAAAATTCCTCTTTGCCAATGGAAGAAGGGAATAAGGATGATTCATTCCTGTGGATGTGGCATAGCATGTCCTAGGAATCACTGAATGTCTGAACTGGTAGATCTAAGGAATTTAGCTCCTCTGAACATTAGCCATGAAGTATAGGATATATGGAATGCTTAAATGATCAATACCAATCACTTTATATCTGTGCTTGTTCACAGGGAATAGTCTAGGAAAAGATTAAATATAATGTGTGTGAAATTTACAACTCCCCCTCCGCAAAAAACTGTGGCTTGATAAATAAAGTGAGATAACTGAACATTGTAAAACATTCTTTGTACAAAAAATACTACATAATGAGAAAGAGAATAGATTAATTGCTTATATATTCTTTTGGCAATTAAAAGTCAAAACATCAGGGACAAAATCCAAATACGTATCTATTTAAAATAGATGACACATTTGAATGCTGTTCATATTCTGCTGTATTGTCCTCCCATTATTCATGTCAGTTTGTGACCAGCATGCCCATTCTTGAGTGGGGCTTGTGACATGTCTTCTTCATTCCAGATCTTCTCAGTGTGTCGTTGGTGCTCAAAATCCTATTTTGTACGTAATTTTGGGCCTCGCCCATTATCAGTTTATCATTATAGACTCTTCTCATTATACCAAAGGGGGATGACATATATTTTTTATATTTTTTTCCTTCTTGTGGTACTCTTGAGGAGGTTTGAAATGTTTCTATATTCGTGTTCACACCAGACACATATGATTTTGTGGACTGATATATTTCCCCCTAATCAGAGCATGAAAGACAATTTCTAATTGGTTAGAAGAGGAAATCTCTATTGTTGCAGTCATATACTGCTATGATTTTCTATAGGAGAGGTATGCAATTTCCTGGAGTTGTTTGATGACATATATATATATATATATATATATATATATATATATACACCATAATTATACCCCTTACCAGAACAAAAGCCAAATTGGGTTGTGAGGCATTGACTTTCATAGACTGGTGAAAGTCTAATAAATATAATGTTTGTTAATACTTTTACCATAACGGATCCAATTGAGATACCTCAATATGTGTGTGAGAGTTGCCTTTTTGTTAACCCCACTTTTTGGAAACTGCAATTCTTATTCCAGACTTCTTTCATAAATTAGAGAAACTTGTTATTGAATTCAGGGAAAAATAAGTTTTCAATAAGTTCAGCCTCAATTTCAATTGATGCTTTATTATACTTCAGTTTTTAAATCAGTTTCTTAATTTCTTCATCAGTAGATTCATTATTATTTATGCCTGGAGATGGACTTTGTAATGATTGACGAATATTGGTATATGTTCTATTTCTGTCGGTGTCTTTAGTAATATCAGGATTAAATATGATTCAAAGTGTTTTGTTGAGACCAGGACATTTCTTCTGTGTTGGTTTTGATTGTATATTATTGTGATGTTTCACTTTTCTTCACATTTTAACTCCACTGTCTATGTCTTCACATTTTAACTCATTATCTATGCTGATTGGCTTCATTAATTTAATTTCCAAATTTTTACAGGAATATTGTTTTCTCAAAGAATTAACTGCAGTGAAACCTCAGTTCATGAATTTAATTCATACCTGAAGGCCATACATGACCCCAAATATTCATAAACCAAAACTATTTTCTCCATAGGAATCAATATAAAATGGATTAATTCATTCCTGGAACCCAGATGATTGCTTTTTTAAACTTTGACAACAGTATTTTCTGCACAAGTCCATAGACAAAACCAATGTAGTTCATTAAAACTAAAACAAAAAAGATAAACACAATATTAAACTGATAAAATATAGACGAAAACTTAAATTAATTTTACTGTACCTGTACAGAGGGAGAGTTGATGGCATAAGTGAAAAGTGGCAAGGAAGGGGAGAGATGTTATTGTTTGGAAGGGGAGTTCCTTTCATAAAATAACAAATCAGATAATATGTATATATATGTATATTTCCTTCTTCATCTCAGTTGCGATTCTGGTCATTTTTATTTTCACTTTGCTACCATCATTATTCTTCTTTGGCCCCATGCTGCCTTATTTAATAATTTATAAAGAAAAATGAAATTTAAAAGAAGGCACGATGAATTCAAGCAGGTATGTGTATGGACCAAACGCTACCCTGCAGCTGACGATTACCTGGTGATACTCCTGGTTTTTTGCTCCATATTGTCACCGGCTTGAATGTTTATCAATCAAGACACCATTTGTCACCCAACATTGTTTTTGTTCGGAAAATTCGTAATGAGAGACATTCAACACCAGAGGTTCTACTGTACTTTTAAAATTTTCTTTGTTAATTTAGTATTTTAGTTTCTATTGTATATTAAATGACAATATGCTTCACTTTCGATATATTAGTGTATATTTCTGTAAAGTAATGGAAAGGTTATGGAAATCCGGTGTCCTTTTGTTGGCAAATGATCTTCTAGTTGAGTGGTAGGATTTAGAAAACACAATTTCATTCCCTTCGGTTATGGCTGAGAGATTTCATTTTATTTGGACCTGTCATGCAGAATGAAGAAAAAGAGTTGAACTAGAAATTATGTTTTTTTATTTGGAGGGTGGGGAGTGCATCTATTTGAGTCAAATTAGAAACTAGCTCTTCTTATCTCTTTTTATCTAACCACTTCTGACTGCACTGACAAACAGTGAAAAAAAGGACCTGCATAAGAACATTGCCCTCTGGATGCATACTGGTCATTTTGTATGCATCCTATGTAAAAATCTCTATAATCATGTTATATAAGAGGGTGGGGGTACTGAAAAGTTCTCATCCCAACCAAGAAGAAATTAGAAAGAAAGAAAAATCTCTGATATTTAACTATTTGATTTTTTGTTTTTTGGTTAGCCTTTCAGGTCAAGAAATCATTGTGATTTGACAAGCAAAAATTATCCATGTTGAATTGGTTGAAAGAAATAGACAAAGGAATAAACAGAAATTTTTATTTTACCAGGAACTAGCATGTCTTCAAAGATAATTTTAGAAAGTGTATGTCAATTTAAGGAACGTTCTTATGATTCTTCTTCTATGTGACGTGTTCCTTAAGGACATTGGTGATCATAGCTCTCCACAATATCCTGTCCTATGGTTGTAGCATACCTATAATGAGTATAAAATGATAATGGGTATATCCCCATTCACATAAATACAGTACTAAATACTGTATGTTGGTCTCTAGTTGGAGATTCATTGTGGAATTCACTTGACTTCTAGCAGTTGACTACTTCTTCTACACACTGCTGGCAAATCTTATATGTGTTGTTCTTGTCCTAAGTATTATTGTTCATTACCAACCTTCATGTGATTATTCTGTTCAATAACCTTCCCTAGGTTAAAACACTTATGTAGCTCTTAATAAATTTTATTGTTTTATTTATATCTCCTTAAAGATGCTATACCATCCATATATTTAAGGTCATTAGGTCGGTTATGCTTTATTTTCCTCTGTTCCTCTTACTTTATTTATGTACTGTGAGTATCAAACTTTCCAATCCCTCTTTCTTCATTAGGTGCCCTAGAATTTTCAGCTCACACTTCTGATGTTAAGAGTAAATGTTCTTTTTGTTTTCATTTTCTAAAACTTCATCGTTGCTCACATGTTTGGTCCATGTTATTCTCAGCATCCTTCTGTAGAACCACATTTCTATTGTTTCATGTCTCTTCATCTGTGAGGAGATTGTCAAGCATGCACTGCAATATATGGCACTGATATTACAGTTAGTCAGTTATGTGACATGCATGATACATGTTTAGGTGATCATGTATCGTCCAGTACATGACTGACGAGGCACATTTTTTCCCGCAGTAGGTTGCCATTTCTTTTTGCAGTAGACCAGTTGCCATCCAAGACTATAGAACCCGGTATGTCCTGCTATTTACCCATAGCTGGGGGAGAAGAAGAGGATTCATACCTTTCCCAAGGGTATTAGCATGTAAGTGAATGTAATGGATTCGACTGGAATTCAAACTTGGCTCTCCGATTCCTCAATCTGAGCTGCTAGCTATTGATCCACCATCTCTTCTTTAAATCTCACAAAATTTTTCTGCTCATAAAAAGAAGGCTCTATCATAATTGAACTTATTTTCTTCATGAGTTAGTGGGGACAAAAATCTAGGGTCTATATCTTGCATGTGTCCTTAGAGTATAGGGACTCGGTCCTACCTGTGCAACACCATATGAAAAATGGTTAGCTGTTTGAAATTTACACTATGGCAGTTCCATGTTTTTATTTATTTATTTTATTTTTTTTTGTTAAAAACGGTCAAAAAGCTGAAAGGTGAGCTGCTGCTGCTAATAGGGTTTTAAGGCATTCATATTTAGACAAACACGGTGTAGAAGCTGCTGCAGATCAAATCTGGTGAAGTGGGTGAGTCTAAAAACTCTTCAGCTACCTCCCACACTTAAGTCATGTAACTAGTTTGCATACATTGCTCTCATTCAATCACATGCATCACTGGCATGCTTATTAAATGCATCACTCAAAATTTACATTTCTGATAAGCCATATTTTTGAATGTATTACATTTTTTACTAGTGAATGTAAAGGTTTAATTTTTGTGTTTAATAAGGTTCACACTATGACCAAATATTGAAGACTGGGTTTAGGTCAAAGAGCAAACTATTCAGCTTGAATTTCTATATAGCATTAAACTTTGACAGTAAATAAATTAAAAAAAAAAAACAATTTTTATCTGCTGAATAGCCAACTGGAGAAAGACATAAAAATAACTCTATTCTTACCAAAATAATGCCAATTATCAAATAATGAAGAAAAGGAACCTGTGGAGAGTGATGATCACCTATGTCCTGAAGGAAAAAAGACATTCCACCATAATTCACAGACAATAAAAGTAAAGAAATCTGTGGAGAGCCCTGATCGCCTATGTCCTGAACAGGAATGACATTAAAAAAGAATGAAATTTTAAAAAAAAAATAATCATTTGGAATTGATAAAGGAAACTGTTAGGAGGTGGCATTTCCTTTGTATTTTATCAGTCCAGTGGTAGCCATTTATCTCGTATACTGAGAGCTGCTCTATCATTATTGCTTGGGTATTTATATAGTTTATGCCTTAGCTATGCTAATTAGGCAGTCATTTACATATTGCTACAGAAATATAATTTGGGAAATAAGCAGTGGCAAAATCTAAAATTTTATGCCAAAGAATATTTTATTTTGGTAATGACTAGTAGCAAAAATTTAGAATTATGCTTTAAAACAAAGATTACTTGGTAAATAAACATTCACAAAAATTTCAGTATTACCCTCAAAATATGACTTGGGAAATGCCCAGTGGCAAAAATTTGAAATTATACTGAGAACAATTCTTGGGAAATGGCTGGTGGCAAAAATTTAGAATTAGATTCAAAACATTGCTTGGGAAATGGCCAGAGGCAAAAATTCAGAATTATACTCAAAGCAGTACTTGAAAAATGGTTAGTGGCAAAAGTTCACAATCATACAGAAGACATGTGAAATGGTCGGCAGCAAAAGTCCAGAATTAGACTGAAACCATTCCTTGGCAAATGATAAGTGGCAAAAATCACAATTATACACAGTATATTACTTTGAAAATAGCCAGTGCCAAAAATTCAGACTTACACTCAAACATTACTTGGGAAATAGCCAGTGGCATAAATTCAGAATTCCACTCAAAATATTCCTTGGTAAATAGCCAGTGGTATAAATTCAGAATAATACACAAATATTACTTGGGAAATTATCAGTGGCCAAAATTCAGAATTACACTTAAAATGTTACTTTGGAAATAGCCATTTGCAAAAATTAATGAAAAAAAAAAAATATTATGCCTAAAATATGTCTTGGGAAATAGCCAGTGGCAAAACTTCAAAATTAAGCTGAGAAACATTACAGGAAAAATGAGGTGATACAAGAATTATTTTTTAAAATCAACATTGGCATTCATAAACATTTCTTAGTAAGAATGATAAATTCTAAGACATGAGTGTGAAGTGATTTTTATGTAATGTTGAATAAGGAGATTTGTAATCAGTTTTGTTAAGTCAAGCAGTAAACCACTTTTACTCAGGATTTAGTTAAGACTAAAATCCTCACGTGCAAATATGATCAGAAATTTTGAGATGATGAATTATTATTATTAGATTAATATTAGTAGCTGGAATTTCTTTTTTTCCTTTTTTCATTCGATAACAGGCCCAAGAGCCACTCGAGATAGAGTATTACTGAATGAGATATGTGGTTTTAATGTATTACAATGAACTAGCAAGTAAATATTACAAGGATATAGCAGATAGATAATAACTAACCTTAGACTTGATGAATGGTTTGGTTCATTTTGTTTTACGGCATATCAACCTCAATGGGTTATTTAATGCCGGCAACATTTTTAGGATAAATTTGTATGAATAGAGTATGTATTCTTTGGTTTAGATTGGTTTGGTTTATTTTGTTTAATGGCATATCAACCTCATTGGTTTATTTAATGCCAACAACATTTTTTATTGCTGGTAATATTTTGTTTTGTCAAAAATCTGATTCTGGTAATATTTTTCCTTCAAAATTGTATGGCTGATAATAATTTTTTTTCAAAAAAGTATTGCTGGTAATAGTTAACTATTTGCCCATAGCTGGGACCCTAACAGGTGCTACCACCCTGGGTCGGAGTGGACCTGGGAACACCAGCAATTAAGAGGTGGTTCCACGCTCCTCAAAACCTCCTGATCAGAGGCCTTGCTGCTGGATGTAGTTTATCGTCTTACCCAGGACAATAGACTTGATGAAGTCAAGTCTGTAGACTTCACACGGTAGTACAATGCTCTTCTTATCAAAGGAATATATTGGGAATGAGGGTGGTTCAACAAGTGGTTCTTAGCTGTAAAGGTTTGAACTGGGAACTGAACTAAAGAATCAGGCTTGTGTGTATATTCGCCATGAAAATATTGATAGAGTAAAAATAGGCTTGCACTTTTGTATCTGTGGGAAAAAAAACTGTAGGCTGGAAAAAAAGCCATCACCCACAAGTCCACATATAATGATTTTGAACTCTGTCAAGTCCAGAAAGTGAGAATTGGACAGTTGCAGCCCAGATATGGCAGTAATATTCCATTTTTGATCTGATCTGACTCTTGTAAAGATAAAGCATGGCAAAAGGTACTTTCTGCAGCAGTAAATGGTAATGGTAATATCAGCCATTTCCTTATAAGGAAACATTTAGCATTCATTGACTGACTAGCTAGTACTACTTTCAGTTGAAATATATAAAATCTTTCTCTTAAAACAATTTTTCAGGAAAATAGGTTTCTCAAGTCCACTAACTGTTATTGCTCTTTCCAGTCCGCATTCATTGACTAAGCAGCCAGTGCTACTTTCAGTTGAAATTTATAAAATCTTTCTCTTAAAACAATTTTTCAGGAGAATAGGTTTCTCAAGTCCACTGTTATTGCTCTTTCCAGTATTAACAGGAGTTTCATTCCTAAAACTTTTATTTGAAGTAGTGTCAAATGTCAGCATTTGGATTATGCCTTTATTTTCTCTTTGAGTTACATGTGCTATCCATTTTAGTTGCTGCTGCTGTAAAAAGTCCTCAAGTGATGTGGTTCCTCTGATTTGGTACAGTTATTTGTTTATGATTCTGTAGTGCCAGTCCACAATGTTCAAAGAATTATGGTCTTTGGCAAGATCCTGATGATCTATAATTTGTAAAATCTCTATTCATAATCTATTTCCTTGAAATAATTTTTCCTTGTAGGGAAACATCTAATATTATCACTACCATTACCTTATCTCTTCCTGTCCCATTTTTAGAAAGATTCCGGGCAATATTCTCCTCACTGAGAGTCTTTTATTTTTGGTCTTCTGTAAAACTAAGGTGAGCTTGAAAATTACATACAAATATTCAAGGCTTTTTTTCATCCTAATAGATTCTTGCTTCTTCCTCATATTGGCTTGCATTCATTGTAACCATAGCAATCATCTTTATTGCATAGTTTCTCTGATAGTTCGCCACCCCAAGGTTATTATCAGGTCAGCACATTTAATTGATTATAAGACAGAAGGATAGTGTTTGCCATAAAAATAGAGCATATATATATATATATATATATATATATATATATATATATATATATATATACTATATACTATAGGTAAAAGTTTGGGACCACTCTCTAGATTTAAAAGTATCACCTAAAAATTAAACATTGTGTACCTTTTCTTTTTCAAAACTAATTTCTCTTCCTGAAGTGGTTTTAATATATATTTTATAATAATGATAATAATAATGAGGAAATTAACCATTTACTGCATAAAGTTTCCTTAAAACATTACCCGTTTTTGCTTAATCTACTTTGCTGGCTAATGGTAATGTGACAGCTGGTGGATTTGAAATTCTAGGTAATCTACTATCTAAAAATTGGACAGCATGCCCTAATGGTTTAATAGTTTCAATATCCTAATTATTAATTATTAAATGTAGAGGGTGGCCCCAATATATATATATATATATATATATACACTAACCAAAGTACCTGCATTTTGCTGCATGTCACACAATTTTTTGTAAGAAAATGTTGATTGATTTTAAATATTTGTTATATTTTGTAGAGAAAAATGATGCATTTCAATATTACTCAATGATCTTGCCAATGTGACCTCCATCTTCTGGCTTTCTCCTTCTATATTTTATATAGGAGCCATTCCCTTGTTCAAATTTAAAATTTAATTTAAATCAAAGGGAAAAATTTTCAGTGTGTATGGTGGGTATTTTCCCTGGGAATTTCTTTTGATCAAAATGAAATATTCTTATCCACCCTTGTTTAAATTTAATTTAAATTACAGGGAAAAAATTTCAATGTGGGGGTTGTTCCTCCCCTGGGACCTTCTTTCATCAAAATGAAATATACTTCTCCAAGTACTCTGGGTAATGTAGTTTCAGAATATATATAGTTATAGGAGTCTATCTCCAAAACCCTTGGAGGAGTTTGATAAAAAACAAACAGGCAGAGGCTATAATTTTATATATATAGATATACAAGTTAAAGATCAATGTACATTGAATATCGATCAGAATCCAACAGGATGATAAGAACAAATAGGAAATATTTATCAATCTAACATTTCACTTTTATTAAAGCTTTGTCATATATTATTAAATTCACAGGATGATGACAAATATATATATATATATACACACATATATATAAGATTAATATGAGTAAAAGTTTGTCACTTAGCTGATTGATTTTACCATCAGCATTCTGACTCCAGAGTTTTGGAGGTAGACATGTACAATGTCCATCCACTCTTCAGTGGGTATATATATGTCTATGATCAAAGATTTATTTAAAAATTATAACATAAATATGTTATAAAATCACTACAAAAATAGCCATTATGTTTGAACACCTTTGGTGTCTTATCAAATGATACACTAATTATACACTTGTATATATGTATATATATATATATATATATATATATATATATATATATATATATACATACATGTAAGCAAATATATGGATATAGATCCAACAGTATGAAGAAAAATATACGGAAAAAACAAACAAAAATCCTAATATGCAATTATGCTGTTTTAATGTTAATATAATGTCAACGTCAGACGTTTCGGTCTAGTAGACCATCTTCAGGACATATTCATAAAACATAATTAACATTAGATGGACATAAGAGACTCTTATGTCCATCATCTTTTCATATTGAATTAAATATAGTCTAATGTTAATTATGTTTTATGAATTTGTCCTGAAGATGGTCTACTAGACCGAAACATCCGACGTTGACATTATATTAACATTAAAAACAGCATAATTGCATATTAGATTTTTGTTTGTTTTTCCTGTATATTTTTTTTTCATATATATATATATATATATATAAATATATATATATATATATATATATATATATATATATATATATATATATATATATAGTATCTTGTATCCATTTTATTTTAAATGTATACTTAGTTTCTCATTTGCAATTCATTTCAATAAAACGCCACTATAAAATTACCATATTAACAATTAATAACTCTTTTCTGTCTACTTGCCCATGACCACTAACAATCACTTTCCCTAATTTACGGCAAATTTCTATAGTAAAATTGATTACAATGCATTTCTATAGTAAAATATTGTTACAAAATAATTATTTTAGGCTTATTCTGTCAGTAATACTTGCATGTATGTATAGCTGGTCACTCGTATTTGAGGATACCTGTCTACTAGGGCAGCTAGCCAAGCCCTATTGCAGACACTTATTCAGGTGCATTTGTGTTTATTCAACACCCACAGAGCCAACTTGTGGTTTATACTGCAACTATGCTGATCAGACCTTAGTTAAAGTTTCTGGGAAAGAGCATGTTATCTCGTGTGATCAACTATGTGAACAAGGCCAGTACACTCAAGCCCTTGGTCACGATGACTTGACCAAAGGTCCCATCTAACCAATTTCACTCAAAAGTCTTGGGTCAACCCATGGTATGGTAATACTTGTATCAATTGCTGATCACTGATAATCATGTTTTTCATTTATGTATAGTGTATTTTGATAGCAAAATAATTAATAATACATTTACATGAATGATTCTGTTAGTAATAATTGCGTTAGTTACCAACAATCCATTCTTGCTTATTTGCAATGTATTGTTTGTGTATGTAATTCAGCCATGTAATAAAATATATCTGTAAAGACAATACTGGGTGCGATGAATAAATTGTCATCTAAATTACACAAACATGAAAATAACACCTGAAAATGATATCTCATTTTAACAGATATATTTACCAAAATTACACAAAAATAGCTTGAAATACTAAAGAATAAATTTATTCAATAAAATAGCCATTGGCTTCAGCCACAGCCACCAGATGATTATGGAATCTCCTGCAACTCTTTTGGACTGTCTCCTGGTGAATGCTGCCATAATTCTTGCCTTAAGTTCATCTTTGGTGCTGCAAGGAGTCTTGTTGGTCTCTTGCTCAACTGCACCCCACACATAATAATCAAGGGGATTGCAGTCTGGGGAGTAAGGTGGCCAGATGTAAGGGGTGATGTGGTCACAGAAATTATCTGACAGCAATGACTGGGTTCTCTTGCTTATGTGGCATTGTGATCCTGTTGCCAGACATAGGGTCTTCCAGCAGCCACTCTCTTGACTCCGGGCACTACCTCCTTAAGGCACTTGATATAGGCATCCGTGTTAAGTCTAAGTGCCTGTGTGAAGATTTATAGAGGCAGATCATTTTATCTGCATCTTTAGCAATGGATTGTATATAAGAGTTCCACTTATAAATCTAAGACAAATATCATTATAAAAATTGGTTTATTATGTCATACAAGACAATTTAGATAATCTACCGTTTATCCATGCTATGAATATTGCTGCCACATATGGCATGGCTAGTATATATTTAGAGATTCATGATAAAATCCAAAGAAGGATCGGCAATGTTATTGGTTCTGACCTGGTGAATTGGCTTCAGACACATTCCCATTGCCATAATGTAGCTTCCCTTTGCCTTTTCTATAAATATTTTCATGGTAATTATTTGGATGAACTCTTTCCTTGGATACCTAGACTTTGTGAATTTATGTGTAGTACTAGATTAGCTACAAGGTCTCATCAATTTCTAAGTTAACAGTTTCTTTTCTCACACTTCTTGCTTGTGAAACTCTCTTCTGGCTACATGCTTTCCAGCTAACTTTGATCTTCAAAAATTTAAATGCAATGTCAATCGTTATCCTGATTACTCTTTTTTTTTGTTCTCACTCATTAATAATGTTTCTCTTTTTTCTTATACTTTCACACTCAGTAACCTCCTGTGCCTTAGTAGCTTTACTGTTTTCAATAGGGTGATATGATTAAATATGTATATATATATATATATATATATATATATATATATATATATATATATAGACACTATTTACATTATTCGGACTACTGTCCTCATGTTTTATATTTTATATTTATTACAACGTTTTGGCCATTGTATGCTCCGTCCTTCTTCAGGTGGTTGGAATGTCAAACTGAACCCTTTATTTTGCTCACTGTGGTAGACTGTTCTTGGCGACAAAGATGAGGACAATAGTCCAAATTATATAAATAGTGTTCATAATACCTCATAGAAATATAGACAGATATATGTATATATATATGTGTGTGTGTGTATATATATATATATATATATATATATATTCAAACCTAGAGAGACAGACAAACCTACCAAGGATTCACCTAAGCGGATCGTCAGGGAACCAGCTTTCCCTGATGATCCACTTAGGTGAAAACCTTGATAGGTTTGTCTGGCTCTCTTCATAATGTGTCTCAGGAATTTCAACTATCGCTTTCTGATTTTACATATGAGTGTCTTTCTAGTTCCCATTTTCTTTAGATCTTTCTTTTTTCTCATGTGTTTTATTTTGGATATTCTCAGTATCTTTCTGTAGAACCACATCTCTGTCACTTCAAGTCTCTTCATCTATACAGATCATCCATTTTGTAAAAATTTTGAAAGATGTGTAATTGTTTTTTTTTTTAAAAAATAAAAACAACTCAAAACATATGCATTCAATTAAGTCTGCCAGATATTTTGAATTGAAATTGAGGATGAATTTTAAAGATCATTCTCTGTCACCCTGACAAAATGGTGTTGAATCTGCCATACACATTCAATGAGGTTTTGAGGAGGAGGTAGTGACTGTAAAATCAAGAGCCAACATGCAGTCATTTCTTTTTCTTTCTCATTTTATTTTCATTAAATGTAAACTCATAAAAGGTCAGTACCCTGCAGACATTACCCGTCGCATATCATTTGACTTATTTAGTAGGTATGATTTTCTGGGGTTGGATTTAGTTGGTGACATTTTCAAAGCAGCTAAAATATTTTATTTTGTATCATTGCTTGTTAGTGGACTCCATGTTTTGAACTGAACTCTCTACTATTTATTTATCTATTTCATTATCCTTTCTTTCATTTTTATTTTGGAGCTCAACTTGTTTTTAATGTTAGTGTGTCTTACTTTCAACTTCTGGTTTGTGCTAAACACTTGCAGTTATGTACCAAGCACCATAGATCATATGATCTTACCATTACACACACATATATATATATATATATATATATATATATATATCATATGATGATATCTTACCATATATATATATATATATATATATTTATATAAAAGAAAGAGGTTGTAGTGGTTCCAACGAGAGAAAAGTATCTATATTAAAAAGAAGAGAAGAGAGGTGCCGCAAACGTTTTTGGTTGTAATGTGGATTTATTTAGAAAAAAATATTATGCATTGTTTTCATAATTTTACTACACATGTTTCTGGTCTCGCGACCGTCTTCAGGTAAAAGCTGAGATTTCCATATATTATTAAAAATAATTAATTTTTTCCTGTTGTTTTTCAATGTTAAATATTCTCAATATGAAGCATTTTCTGTTTTTGTGTTAGTAATCCGAATTTCTTTCTTGAATTCTATATTCTCTATTTTATATATATATATATATATATATATATATATTTTATTTGAAAATTATAGCAAATATGTTATCACTTGATAAGACACCAAAGTGCTGAAGCTAAATGACTATTTTTGTAGTGATTTTTAACATATGCATGTTATAATTTTCAAATAAATTATATTTGCTCTATTCTATATTGAACACTCTTTTAAGAATAGTAATTTTGTTTATTGGAATTTATTCCACATTCACCAATCCTATACTTGTGTTGTGATTCCCCACCTGATGAAAGGTTGAAAAAGATTTTTTTAACATTGAAACAAGATGTACAGCTTTGTAGTGGGTATGTGCATGTTCTAATGTAACACTGTGTAATAAATAAATATTTATTGCTCTACTTTTGTATTGAGCTTTGTTTTAAATTAATGTTTTGAATGCCGAAATCTTACTCTTCATTCTTTTACATCTGGAGATATATATCCGTTGTAATCAGCATCCATCTTGAGTGACAATGGAGTAGTATGGTGTGCTACAAGCCTAGGCAGAATATATGGAGAACTAGTGCTGCCCAGACATCTAGTTCCCCCTCTCGGCCTTGCTAGCAGAGTCCAAAGGAGAGGATAAACCAATACAGTTTGGTACCAGCACGGCTGCAAGAGTTGCCGAAAGATAGCACAAAGGGGCTCCACTCTGGGTTTGAATTCAGAGTTGTCCTTCTCTTAGACCGGTTGCCATCCAAGGCTATAGGACCCAGTCCATCCTGCTATTTACCTATAGCTGGAGGAAGAAGAAGAGGATTCACACCTTTCCCAAGGGTATTAGCACGTAAGTGAATGTAATGGATTCAGCTGGAATTGAACTCAGCTCTCCAATTCCTCAATCCAAACTGCTATCCATTACCCCACCGTGCATCTTTTTATTTATATATATATATATATATATATATATATATATATATATATATATATATATATATATATATATATATATATATATATATATATATATATATATATATATATATATATATATATATGAGGCACGGTGGTGTAATGGTTAATAACATTATTATTGAAAGACAAAAGAAAATCACCATATTGACAAATAATACATGGACAAAACATAAATGATCGTCTGTTTTGGTTGCATGAAAAATTTCAAAACAACAACAAACTTGTGTATACAAAACACGGAAGCAAAAATCGCATCGCAGCTCGTGACATCACACATGACCACGCAAGAGTGAAAACAAGATGTATTAAGTATAGGAATGCATACATACATACATACATACATACATACATACATACATTCATGTGTTTGCACGAGCATTCATTTTATTTTTATTTCATTTAAAAATATATACTTTTATACATATATCCTCATATCTGTATGTATCTGTGTATTTAAATTGGATGTATTTCATCAGCAATTCCTCATTTATTCATGTCTGATAAAAACTAACAAAAAATATATGTTTTATATACAAATAAAATAAAAATGTTTAAACCTTTCTTACTGTTTCAAAACTTTCCTCTATGATACCTAGACTCAATTGATTGCAAGATCTCATCATTTTAATTGCTGAAATGGTGGCTAGATGCAATTGTAAGTTTTATGCCAATTCTTACTTGCAGAACTTTTTGTAGATTCTTCCTTTCCAATAAACTTTGATCTTCAAAAATTTAAATGCAATGTCAATTGTTATCTTCTGTCTTTTTAATTTCTCTTTTATTGCTCTTGCTTCTTAAGAATGTTTTTTCTTTTCTTATATTATATACATTACATTTTAATTTTTGAAGATCAAAATTTGACTGGGAAGGAAGAAGCCAGAAGAGATTTCCACAAGTGAGTAGTATGAGAGATGAAACTGTTAACATAGAACTTATGGTTACATCTAGCCATTTCAACTGTAAAATGATGATACTTTTCTCCAATCTAGTACTGTGCTTAAATTCATCAAGTCTAGGTACCATGTTCATCAGAAGAGATTTTCATAAAATTGTTCTTGATATATAAGAACTTACATATCATTTTCATTCCATACATATAGATTTAAAAAATTAGGAGATCAGTCGATTCCACTAACTTGGTTTCAACATTTCAATATCATCAGGCATTTGTATCAATTGATTGCCCAATGCTCTATTTTTTTTTAAAAATATTAATGAACACTTTATTATTTAAAAAAATAAATAAACAAACACATGACATTTGCTATGATAGGAAAGGAGGAGGAGGATGAAAGAAAGGGTAGTATAAGAATATCAGTGGGGGGTTAATTGAAATGTATATATTTTTTATCCAGCCTCATATGAAATGAAGAAGAATTTTTTTGTATGAATGCAATGGTTCATAATTTCGAACCTTTTATTCAAATGGTTTTTGGGATCAAGAAATATCATTATTGCTCAGTTTTCTTGTTGGCAGATGTTACAGATGTTATTTAATTTATATATATATATATATATATATATATATATATATATATATATATACATATATATATATATATATATATATATATATATATATATATATATATATATATATATATATATATATATATATATATATATATATATATATATATATATATATATATATATATATATATATATATATATATATATATATATACACACATATATATATATATATATATATATATATATATATATATATATATATATATATATATATATATATATATATATATATATATATATATATATATATATATATATATATATATATATATATATATATATATATATATATATATATATATATATATATATATATATATATATATATATATATATATATATATATATATATATATATATATACATATATATATATACATGTATAGATATGTGTGTGTGTGTGCAAAGTAATATGTATACATTTGATGGCATTATTTTCATTCAACTGTGATAATGCCATATTGAGACATTAAATATGATTTTTGACAACCTCTTGACTTCCACCAAAATAAATAACAAGTAAGACGTAATCAAAAGAGGAAAGAAATTGCCCATGAAGAAAAAGGAAAATAGTTCATCAAAAATAAAAAGCTTGTAACTTTCAAAAAAAAATTGAAATCTGATTTGGGAAATCTGAATTGTTGCTTGATGTTTTTATTTAAGCCCTTAATGCAACAGAGCTCTAATGAATCCAGAGAAACTCTGGGATATGAAAAAAAAAATGTAATGAAGTAACTGCCACATATTATAGTCAATATTTTTTCTTTTTCTGAGATGATACATTTTCATTATTTCCTCCATTTTGTTTTTACCAGTATTTATATTTTTCATCATTGAAATTACAGGAATTTGGATCAAAGAACTTCAGATGTAAATGCATATTTATCACATCCAATGAAATTCCTTTTTTCCTCAAAATCTTTTTCAATTTGATTTGAAAAAATAAAACAGATATCAGTGAAAAATATTGTGACAAAAAAATCTCAAAAGATAAGTGACTTGATAAGAATCTATTGATTATACATAATTTAGCATCAATTCTTAAATTTTACCAAATCTTAAAAGATCTTTAAGATTTATGTCAGTAAGAAGACACAAAGACCTTAACTGAACTAAAGTCCCAAATAAAATACACAAATATTTTCCATTTGTTCAGCCAAAAGATTAAGTCGATTCAAAAGTCTATTCACATGACAATAACAAAACGAAATCATGAATAATTTTAGGTTTCTGCTTAAGAAAACTTAGAATTTGTAGGCCTAAGTTAGTTCTATAAATGTTTCTATACAAAAGATATTTCTAAAAATGTTCTCTCTATATTATTATCTCTCTCCCTGTTCTCTTTACCTTTTCCTAATTTTTCTCACCTTCTACTTCTATTTCTCTCTACATTTCTTTTCTCTTTGTCCTTATTTTTCTTTCTCTTACTCTTTTTTCTCTCTCGCTACCTCTACCCATTACTCTTTCTCTTTCTCTGTTTCTTGCTATCTTTCTTTTTCCTTATCCTTAGCTTTCTATTTCTCCTTTGATCTCTCATTCCCTATCATTCTCTCTCTATATATATATATATCATTATCTCTCTCTGTATCTTTTTACATTTTTCCAATCTTTCTCATGCTTTACCTCTTTTTATCTCTGCTTTTTCTTTTCTCTATTCTTATCTCTATTTCTCTTTCCCTCTTTCACTATCTCTACCTATTTCTAATTCTCTTTCCTTATCTCTCTTTGTCGCTGTCCTAACCTCTCTATTTCTCCTTCTATCCCACACTCTCTTCTTATCATGTTCTCTCTCTGTGCTTACCTCTCTATATTTCTTTTGCTTTCTCTTTATCTCTCTTTCTGAATTAGCCATTTTAACCTATTCATTATTCCAGTAATTATTGCTGAAATTTACACACCCTTAATGTTCTCGAAGGCATTTTAAATTCATCGGCTCTTCTTGCAAATCCACTAACATTCCTATCTTTCTATAAATACATCAAAGAAAATCTATGTGATGACATTTGTTCGGCCTGACACATCAAAGGCGCTGACTGGTTTGTTTCCCTGCAGGAAGAATCAAATCAAAGACTGACCAACACTTTGCATGTCACTTGTGAGCAATTTCAGTTCCAGTTTGAAGAAACTCTATTATTACCTTCATGCCTTTCTGGACCGATTCCAGTAAGATTTCTTTTGAGTTTGGTAATTGTTGGGAAAACAAGTGATGTTGTAAAATATTCATATTCTCAAACTAACAATATCATTTACAAAATCAGGATTTCCTTGTCCTTCTTTTATTATTGGGATTTTGTTTCAAAGAAAGACACATGCGAAGTCAAACATAAATTTTACAATGGTTAAATAAAAAAGATACCAGATTTTAAACAATTTTAAAGAATACTAATATTAAAAGAAATTATCAGGGGTTAAATATAAGAAAATGTCAGATTTCAAGGGATTTTAAAAGATTTTAAAGAATGTTAAAAAATATTACTTGTGGTTAAATAGAAAAAAAATAACAGATTTTAATGGATTTTAAAGATACTAAAAACATTTACCAGTGGTTAAATATAAGAAAATATTAGAGTTCTAGGAATTTTAAAGAACGCTAATAACTTTTACCAGTGGTTAAATAGAAAAAGAAAATTTGATTTCATGTAATTTTAAAGAATCCTGAAAAAATTTTACCAGTGATTAAATAAGAAAAAAATAAAACATACTTCAAGGAATTTTAAAGGATTTTAGAGAATACCAAAACAAAATTTTACCAGTTATTAAATAGAAAAAAAAAACTCATTTCAAGGAATTTTAAAGAATAATAAAAAATAATTTCCAGTGGTTAAATAAAAAAGATCTCAGATCTTAAGGAATTTTAAAGTATTTTTAGAGCACTAACCATAATTTCTTACCAGTGATTAGATAGAAAGGTTCACAACTTTATAGAATTTTAAAGAATACTAATACTAAAATTTTTGGAAATCTTTAAATTTTTTGCCTGTAAAAAACAATGTGTCAGAAGTACAGCTGAACTCTTGACTCTACTTTTATTTTAACTGCTTTCACCTTTGCAATGTTTATTGTTTTAAAAAGTGATGATTAGAATTGTAATAGAACCTAAACATATGATAAAAGTGAATTTATACATTTTTTTTGTTCTTGAGAATTTACAACAAAAATATTAAACACTATTTATTAGATTATTTATTTGCAAGAATAATTTTATATTTACAACATTCTAAAAACTAATACAATGCAATATTTATCATTTATCAATTTTATAAAGAAATAAATATGAAACAAGTTTTTATTCATAAATTTATAAACATTTACTAAATTATTAAAATATGTGAACCAACTGTAATGAAATCCTTATTATTTATAATTTTATAAAGATTGAATCAATTAGCAATTAGCTAATGTTTTGCCAAGTATTTCAATAAACAATCTAATAAATAAATAGTGCTTATTATTTTTGTTGTCAATTAAGAAAGAAAATGCATGAATTCACTTTCATATGTTTAGGTTTTATTACAATTCTAATCATCACTTTTTAAAACAATAAACATTGCTGAGGAGTATTTAAAATAAAAATGGTGTCATGGGAAAACCTGCCCTTTTAACACATAGTTTTTTTGTGGACACGAAAATCCATGTTTGCTGCAACTTTGATGCCAATTGCTTCAAGTGTTCTAAAAAATCAGTTTTCTCTCTGTAACAAATTCTGTAATATCAACTCATAAAAATACATGCATTTATTTTAATCCATTTTCATAATATAGAGATTAATTTTAACATCTTTTTTAAAAATATTTTTAAGAAACCCATGGTTACATTAGATTTTTGCCAATGGTTTCAATAAAAAATATAATAGTGTTTGTTATTTTTGTTGTCAATTCTCAAGAACAAAGAAAATGTATCAATTCACTTTTCATTATGTTTAGGTTTGATTAAAATTCTAAACATCACTTTTTAAAATAATAAACATTTCTGAGGAGTGAAGGTAGTTAAAATAATAGTGGTGTCAAGGGAAAAACTGCCCATTTGACAAACCAATTTTTGTGAACATGAAGGTTAACGTTTGCCAAATTTTTTATCAGTGTTTTTATAAAAATATCAGACTTGAATAACTTGAAAGGATTTTAATAAATACAAATATTAAAAAAATGTTTACTGGTGGTTTTAGAAAAGCTATCAGATTTTAAAGAATATTAAAGAATTCTAAATTTTCTTTTCCAATGGTTAAAGAAAAAGTTTGGAATTTTTAAGAAATCTGAAAGGAATTTAGAAATGCCAACAATAATTTTTTCCAGTGATTAGATGGAAAAGTCCTCAGCCTTTTACTATTATAATTTTCTTATTAATAGTTAAATTAAAAAGCTATCAGATTTTAAAGAATTTTTTTAAGGATACAAATACTAAAATTTCAACATCTTTTAGATAGAAAAGCTATTAGAGATTAAGTAATTTAAAAGAGTAGTATATATTTTTACCAGTGGTTAAATGGAAATGCTATCTGTGTTCATGAAATTTTAAAACATTTTAAAGCATACTAAAACAAAAAGACTTTTACTCATGGTTAAATAGAAAAGCTACCAGATTTTGAGGGATTTTAAAGAATACTACAATTTTTTTTTACCAGTGGTTAAATAGAAAATCTATAAGATTCAAAGAAGTTCAATGATAATAATACCAATGATTTTTTTACTCATGGTTAAATACAAACACTATCAGATTTTAAAGAATACTAAAATTTTTAACAATGGTTAAATAAAAAATCTATCAGATTTAAAGAATTTCAAAAGATTTTATTAATACTAGCAGTAATATTTTTTCCAATAGTTAAATTGAAAATGTAGCAGATTTTAACAAGTTTTAAATTAATATTAATACTTACATTGTCTTGTGTTAATCTTTCAAGTGGGAAGTGACAAGCTTTTTAAAATTCATTTCATCCCAAGCAAGGCAATAAAGCCACTAAGACACAAGGAGATATTTAATGTGAAAGAATAAGAAAAATAAAACATTATTAAGGAGCAAGTACAATAAAAGAAGACAAATCAAGAAGACAGTAGATAACAGTTGACATTGCATTTAAATCTTTGAAGATCAGAGTTGCCTGGAAAGTAAGAAACTGGAAGAGAGTTCCACAGTCAAGAAGTGCGAGAGAAAAATAACTGTTAGCATAGAACTTATGATTACATCTAGCCAAGTCAAGTGTAAAATGGTGAGACCTTGTTGCCAATCTAGTACTGTGTTTAAATTCATAAAGTTTAGGCACCATAAAGCAAATCTCCTCAGAATAATTACCATGAAAGTATTTATAGAAAAAGCACAGGGAAGCTACATTACAGCAATGGGAAAGTGACTGAAGCTGAGATGCCAGGTTAAAACCAATAACACTGCAGATTCTTCTTTGGATTCTATCAAGAATCTCTAAATATATAGCAGGAGAACTAGACCAAATGTGGCAGTAATATTTGAAATATGGATGAATGGTAGACTTATAAATATGTAAGATAGATTCTGAAGAAAAAAAATTGCTTAACACAGCACAGTGAACCAACTGTCCAAGTAGCAAAACTAGCAATTGATTCAATATAATTCCACCTCATATCATCAGAGAATGTTAGCTCTCTTGAAGGTTAGCATCAGCCATGCTGACCACTTTCATAAAGCTAAATATAACACAAGATCAAACTGAGGGGAAATTGAAGATGGAAGATTGTATTGTTTCAATCTTTCAAATTGAGAGGGCCTTATTACTTTTATAATTACATAACTGAATATAGCACAGAACAAAACTGAGGGAAATTGGAATAGAAAGATTCTATTGGGCTAATATTTTGCATGGGGAGGTCCTAACAGAATTTAGACTCAGCTTTCAAAATCCTTGCTTTTAAGTGGACTCAAACAGCAGTCATAGTTTTTATTTTTTTAGTTTTTAATCATTTCACACCAAACTAGGCAGGAATGCCACTAGTACACAGAGGGTTACAGAAAGTGAAGGTGAGGGTAAAAACTGAGCATAGTGGGGACTGAGGATTGGATAAAAGCTGAACACGGTTCAAGAAGACAGAAGATGGTAATTAATGTATTTAAATTTTTGAAGATTGCAGTTACCAGGGAAGCAAGTAAATGGAAGGAATTTCCACAGGTAGGAAGTTCAAGGAAAGAAACTGTTGAACTAGAAGTGGCAATTACATTTAACTAATTCAACAGTCAAAGGGTGGGACTGTTGTGGCCTGTTTAGGTGCCAGAAAAGAAAGACACAGAAGACAAAGGTAGGTCGAACAAGTGTACTGAAATAACAGATATATACAAAGCAAGAGTGTTAGTAATAAGCAGACAGAAGTGCCCATCCTAATGATCATGTTACACAGTGTCTCAGCTGCTCAACAACTGCTCAACAGCTGCCCTAGGAAGTCTTGCAGTTAGTATTTATGAGAAGAGGAAAACTTCATTCTCCTGTAGGAGGTTTTACCACAAAAGAGACCTATATGCCAATCTAGTAGCATGCTTAGATTCAATTGGCAGGAAAGAGAAAGAAATCTGAAGATTTTATACCAAAGAGACAAAAAGAAACAAATTGGTTAAGCATCACAATTTGATGAAATGTCTCAGCATTAATTACACAAGAGAAAATGCTTTCCTTAAGTTGCAAAGTCTTATTAAATTTTGAAGAATTACAGCAACTTGATATGTCCGTATAAAGATTAACATCTTAATTCCCTTTAAGACTGTCACACAATTTTGTTGCTCCTATGTAAATTTATGTCACTCTTTGTTTCTGCTCATTCCAGTACTTGCAGGTGTGAATGCTCACCTGGGGTATCATGTTGGGTGATCAGTTATTCAATTAACTCCTAATTAAAATCCCTTTGAAGAGAAACATAACAGTTTATGCAATGGCAAACAACTACAAAAGCCTACTTCATTACAAATACAAGGATACTGGAATCAATGCTTAATTAGCCCACCTGCCGGCATGTTTTTATTTCCGATCAATTGACCGTTATCTTTGGTCAACAGAGATACAGCTGGGAAAATGCCAAGTGCTGCCTACCTGGGTATTTTGTTCTTAACCCCTTCCCCAGCGTAAACATGTATATACATTTTTACTGAACATGCCTCTTTTAGACATGGACAAATAAACATGTCCAAAACATAATGCTCAAAAACCAGCTACAGACGTGTTTACATGTCAACCTTAAATCTTTTCATGCCCTTCTGAGCTTGAAACATGTCCAAATGTCAACTCATATGCCAGGTAGAGATGTTAGCCACTACTCAGGTACTACAAGGTGGCTCAGTTTCTTAGTTCCTCTATTAAAAACAAACCAAAAAATTGTCTGAGAAATTAATCGTTTTTCTCAAACTAATTGACTGGGAAGAAATTAATGGACAGAAACTTGAAAATAAAGCAGATTCCTTTAGAGAATTTTTTTCAGATGTCATTTGTTAAAGTCAAGAACACAGAGAATAATATACTATTATACATTATTTGGACTATTGTCCTCATCTTTGTTGCCATATTTATTACAACGTTTCAGCCATTGTATGCTCAGGCCTTCTTCCAGTGGTTGGAATGTCAAACTGAACCCTTTATTTCGCTCACTGGGGTAGACCGTTCTAGTTCCACGTGCCATGTTTAATGGATGTCAGTTATCAGTTATCTCCTGTTAATTCCCCTCTCCAAGTTCTCCACTGCCTTAACCGGGTATTGAACTCACATTGCAACCACCTGAAGAAGGCTGGAGCATACAAAGGCCGAAACATTGTAATAAATATGGCAACAAAGATGAGGACAATAGTCTGAATAATGTAAATAATGTACATAATACCTCATCTCAGAAATATTGACAGATACAGAGAATAATAGTTATACTGCTGATCTTACTAGCCATTTACAGTGAGTTTACTTTTTGATATATATTCTTGAGATGTTACCTTATGCCAATTTTGGTTTAATTTAAGCAGGGCTAGAGATTAACATTGTACTCACATACAGGGTTGATACAACATTAGTTTAAGGTGCAGTAGCATGCAAAATAGGGGGCAGAGTGTTGAGTGGCCCTGGGCATCCATGTCATGTGGGTATCTAATCAAAGAGTGAAATAAAAATTTAGTTTTTGAATATCTCTATATTTCTGAGATGGGGTATTGTAACTATTTACACTATTTACATTGTGCAGACTGTTATCCTCATCTTTGTTGTCATATTCACAATGTTTCATCTGTTGTACACTCTGGCTTTGGAATTTCAAACCAAACCCTTTATTTCATCCAGAACAATCTACCCCAGTAGATGAAATAAAGGGTTCAGTTTGAAATTCCAATCACCTGAAGAAGGCTTGAGTGTACAACAGCTGAAACATTGTGAATATGACAACAAAGATGAGGGCAACAGAATAATGCAAAGAGTGTAAATAGTTAATTTTCGAAATTTTAAATAAAGTGTTTTCATGTTTCACCTGTTTTTACATATTTAAAATGTCTTCCTTTCTCACATTTCTCATTAATAGGCACTGTAGGCCTCTTCCACTTGATTCTTAGGGGGATACAATCAAGAAGTTGCTTCACCAAAGCTCTGCACGCCCCTGTTGGTGTGACTGGTTAGGTTTTTGGCATGACACCAGGATGGCAAAAAAATCTATATAAAAATTCTATTATATTCATTCTAAAATTCAACTAATAAAATAAATTAAAAACAATTCTAACGTATCACTAACACTGGTGAGCTTTTAGTAAATGGGGCATGCTCATACACCTAAACAAGCATAATAAAGTAACAAAACTTAAGCGCATCCTGGGTATGACAATAAACTACATCTGTGTCCTGGGTAAGACAATAAACTACGTCCAACAGCAAAGCCTCTGATCAGGAGATTTTGAGGAGCATGTAACCACCTCTTAATTGCTGGTGTTCCCAGGTCCACCCTGACCCGGGGTGGTAGCACCTGTTAGGGTCCCAGCTATGGACAAATAGTTAACCCCAAAACTGAGGTAAAAAGCATTATAAAATATTACCAGCAATACATTTTTAAAAAAAAAACTGTTGCCAGAAATATGTTTCTGAAAAAAAAAAAAATATTGCCAGCAATACGTTTTTGAAAAAATAATATTATCAGCTATACATTTTTGAGGAAAAAAAAATTTGCAAAAATGGATTTTTGACAAAACAAAAATATTACCTGAAAAAAAAAGTTGTCGGCATTAAATGACACATTGAGGTTGATATGCTGTAAAACAAAACAAAACAAACCAAACCAAAAGTTAAGCACCTCTTTGCAAACTAGTAAATAAAACTTGAATAAAAAAATGAATACTTTTAAAACTTTATTTAAATTTAGATGTTTTTATTATTAATCTCTAAATATGAAAATCGTTAATATGTAATTGCGAAAATTAATTTTGTTTTAAAAAATAAAGCAAGAAAATTACATTTTTTCATTAAGTTTTGATTAAAGAATTTTCATAAAGAATTAACAAACAACATTTATACATTGTTTTCAATTTGTAGGAATACAGAAAACAATTATCTCCCTTTGGTGGAGATAAGTCACATGGGTCATGTGATGGCTGCTTAGTGGCATCACTTCATACAGTGACTAACGCTGCAGTCAGTTTCTGTTTATTTACAGTAACCAAACTGAAAGGTTGCTTTCTTTAGCCTGAGCCTGGGTAGAGGCTAAATCTGCCTCCCCAACAGCTTACAAGCACATGGTGCTGTTTCTCTTTGCGAATATATTTTTCCCAGAAATAGAAAGAAACTCCAGCTCGCAGTCCTCAATTTGGGAAAACCCAAGACTTGCTGTTTCCTGTTCATGGACTCTTCCTCACCTGGAATATAGTAGATCAATCCATCCTATTTGAATCTGGAGTCCTAAACATGACTCCTCCAGACAAAGGAGTATCTCCATATTATATGTAAGACCCAACCTTTTTGTTTCACCTTACATTCTGCTTTGTTGTATAGATATTTGTTATATTCTTCATGTAGGACACATGCATATGTGTATATATAGTTTGGCATATATCTTAGTGGTATAAAATTTTCTCTGAGAACAAACCTTTTTTGTCATTCCTTTTCCTTTTAGCCATTCTGTTCCATCCATGAATTACAGTGTTATAATATGACAGATATAATAATGCCCATAATGGGGGAAATACAAATGGGAGAATCTTTCTTCTATAGTTCTCTCCCATTACAAATTTTTTAAAGGACAAGCTGCCCAATCACAAACAGCTTTAGTTTATAAGCATCCAAGAACAGTTCACAATCTGAAGATTGTTTAAGTTCATTCCTTGTTCTCTTAATTTAGCCCTTACTCAAATTCTCACAGTTTCAATGAAATGTATCTATTTTAACACCGGGTATGCTGTAGATTGTGTGAAGTAG
>CAHIKZ030004489.1:5570000-5637500 GCA_903632075.3 Acanthosepion pharaonis | reverse complement strand
ATAAAAAAAATACATATCCATGTTTTCAATGAGTACAGTATGTATTGAGGTTGGTATGATTGCATGCTGATTTAAGTATATATATATATATATATATATATATATATATATATATATATGTATCATAGGTGCCCACACACATATTCATGAAATATGTTTCTTTTTACACTTCATTTTTCCTTTTTTTGTATTATTGATTTTTGGTGGGAAGTGGTGGTGGGGGGTTACGAATTCTTTAAGTGGATGGAACAAAATATAAATGCAGTTTGGAAAACTGTTCTTATCAAATCATTTTGCAAAAAAAAAAAAAGCTTTCGGCTAACTCCATGTCATTATTTTCTTTCAACACTGATGTCTTTGAAGTCACTAAAAATGATGAGACACAAAGTTATAAATCTTATTCAATCTTCTCATTTCTCCTAATTCCCATGTGTGTGTGTCTCCGTGTATGTGTAAAAATATACATGTATGTGTCTCTGTGAATGTAAAAATATGTATATCTGTCTATGTGTGTGAGTGTAAATATATATATATATATATATATATATATATATATATATATATATATATATATATATATGTGTGTGTGTGTGTGCATATGTGTGAGTGAGTGAGCCTATGAAAATGTGTGTGTGAGTGAGACAGAGAGAAAGTACAGAAAATATATGTTTGTGTGTTGTGTGTCTGTGAGGTAGAAACACACTGGGGAAGCAGTCTATCTATCTATCTATCTATATATATATATATATATACATACATATATATATATATATATATTTTTATATATATATATATATATGTATATATATATTTACATACATATATATATATATATATATATATATATATATATATATATATATATATATATATATATATATATAAATTTCCATATATGAGTCACCATTGTTATAGAAAATGATAACTTTTTTTAAATATATTTTTTCTATTGTCATCTGCAAACCCAGCTGGGTTCGTTACATTCACTTATGTGCAAATACCTTTGGGAACATTATAAATACATAGCTTCTTCCCCCGATATGGGTTAAAGAGTAAGACTTGTATCAGGAAATATCATTGTCATTCATAAAAAAATTCACTGGTGACAATAATGCAATGACAGTAACTTTACTACTATGTAGAAATTCACACAGATATTATATATGTACACACGCGCATATATATGTATGTGCTTACATATATGCACAATTATATATATATATGCATATATATATGTACATCTATAAAAACTCAGAATTATTCTATATCTATATATATATATTTATGTGTGTGTATGTTTATATATACATGTTTATACATATGTTCATGCTTATATATATATATATATATATATATATATATATAATTTTGTATAATTTTATATATCAACAAACAGTATTTAGAAAAAAATGAGAAACTAGTTACAAAAAAATAGCTTTACAGTTTGTCATATTTTCTAAACATATATAACATATCTGTACGTAGAAACCCACTTAGAATCATACTGAATTTGTGTTTGTATGTATATATAATATATGTTTATATATATGTGTGTGTGTACGCATATATATCTGTAATTCTCTCTGTGTGTATGTATGTATATATGTGTATACATACATACATATATATATATATATATATATATACATACATATGTGAAGAAACTGTGTGTCTCCTTAGTAATGAAAGAGAATAAAAAATGACAATACAGAAAATGTCAGCTTTGCTTTCATTGTTGTCTCAAAGATGCATTTGGCTTTGTCAACTTCTAATAAAAAAAACTTTGTTTAAAAAAAAAAACACTTTTCAAATTAATTCTACTTTTTTTTTACTATTTCTTTTATAATCATCATTTTTTAAATTTAAGCTTATTATTAGACTTTGTATTACAAATGTTTCATTAAACTTTGTCTCGTACATAAAATTGGACACTATCAGCATCATTGTTATCATTATCGATAAAATATATTTTATTTTATACTAAATTCAAAGTAAACAATTTTACAATTAAAACTTTAAATTTTGCTGAATGTTTTGTAAAATTGAAACATCTGTCTTCATCTTCAGTTTACAACAAATTCTTTGATAAATCGAAGCAGATCTTTTTCTATTTTAGTCTATGAGCATTGAATACAAAGTAACGAGGTGCTTGGAAAGAGAAAGGAAATATACTAGTTTTTCCACTCTTCTAGGTCCACTATAGGCATTAGTGCATCCATCATATACTAGCCCTTCAAAATAAGGGTGCTTGGAAAGAGAGTGGAAATATGTTGTTTTTCTCAACTCTCCAAAATCCACTATAGGTATAGATATATCTGTGATATACTTGCACCTTAACATGGCAGAAGAAAGGACTAGAATAACCCAGAGGAATTCATTCCAAAAATGAGATATATCGAAAAACATTTTATATACAATTCTGAAATACCCAAAGTCATACTAAGATGTAATACTTAAATATATATATATTCATCACAAATTGACCCATACAAAAAAATATAGAAAATGGCAAAAAGTATGTGAAAGAAACAAAAATAAAGGTCATACTTGTAACATCCTCAAGATAGTCATGGTACAGCCTGGGTGATATGTTTTAGGTTTCTATTTAAAATACATGGGAATTATACAGTTGACCAACTTCAGTTGAACTGCAACTGTCTACTGCATCCACCTCTATCATGATTCAAGCAGCAATTGACTATCGTCACCAACTGGCTGTCATATGACTCTCAAGGGCCTGTTAAAACATTAGTCAATTGTTTCTGGCAAAAGTGAGATAATCACATTCTATATTCCTACACATGACTTTTGGTTTGGTTCTGTAAACTTGTTTCACTATAGTATTTTTCTGAAGAACTCCAAGGAAGTTGTGTGGTAAAGGCTAATAGCATTTTCTTGAGTTACTGGTTTTTATTTCTGGCAGGGGAAATTATGGATGTATATAACAATAATGTCTATTGTTTCACTGACAGGTCCATTGGCGAATTAATTTTCAGTGTTTAGTGATACTGATATGCCATTACTTGGATCATTGTGAGAAGCAGTATGTAGGCTTTATGCAGTAGGTCTTAGTGGGGATCATGTTTCATGGATTTTATTTTTTTAATCACAGTAATGGATTAACATATGATAACTAATAATAAAACAGAATAATAATAACAATATATTGTAATAAAAATTACATGACAAATAGATTTGTTTTTACAAGAGATCAAATGAGCACAATAAGAGTTAACAACAATAACTAATAATAAAATAGAACAATTATAACAATAGACTGTAATAAAAGTTATGTGACGGATAAAAGATTCGTTCTTACCGTAGATCTTATTAGGCACAATAAGAGATTAACAGTAATAACTAATAATAAAATAGAACAATAATAACAATAGACTGTAATAAAAGTTATGTGACGGATAAAAGTTTCATTCTTGCCGTAGTTCTTATTAGGCACAATAAGAGATTAACAACAATAACTAATAATAAAATAGAAAAATTCTAACAATAGACTGTAATAAAAGTTATGTGACGGATAGAAGATTCATTCCTTGTGGTGTGTATTCATACAATGAATACCATGGAAGTCAAGGAAACAGGTCAACCATACCTTCACTTTGGTGTTAATCTGTCATGCTTTTTTAGGCTTTGTTGATAATGGATGCTTTGATTGGAAGAACTGGAGCTTTGTTTCTGGTTATACCATAAACCTTATCATCAGTGATGATAATCTTCATGTAGTCTGTTTTGGGGGGTTTGCACAGTCCAGCATGTCCTGAGAAATTTTCAGGCAGAGTTACTGCTGCTACTCCACCAGCACTTTTGGGATGAATTTCGCTGACACTCTCCACATGCACAAATTCTCCTTTTTCAGATCAATAGTTAAAAATGGCTTCCATTGAATGAAACCTATAAGTTTGAGCAAGGACCATCATTCTTTGAAACTTGTGGACTGATACTACAAAATCACAAAAAAGTGTATCAATTAACAGAAACTATATCACTTGAGGACATTCAGCATCAGCAACAATTAAAATGGATCGTAATCAAGATGTTGACATTCTACACCACTTCAAAGAAAAGGTTAGGAAGGAAGCTTTCATTAATACTGAAAAGTGAAATAAGTTTGTGGAATTGCAAAACCTATTTTCCAGAAAAATTATTCTAAGAGAAAAATTTTACAAAATTCTCCCCAAAATTGCACTGTCTTATAGATCAATGAATGCCAAATGTTTCCTTATAAGCAAATAGTGAATAATACCATTACCATTTGTTATGCTGCATTAAAAATCATGGAAAATAAATTTTGCCTTCTTTGAATTTTTCTTCAGCTTTATTTTCACTAGACTGCCATGAAGTATTTATGTTTTAATCCAAAAAGATTTAATAATGAATTTTTTTAAAAAAAAGTTTAATTAATAAAGCACTTTCAAAGAAAAAAAAATTAAATTTGAATTTCTTTCACATTCTTCTAAAAGAACATTTTACTTTTGTTTTAGCTTTTAAAACAAAATCTTCTCATAGAAATTGAAATATATCCATTTTTTCATATCTGTCTCTGTATCTATCTTATATATATATATATTGCTGTATGGTTTAGGTATTGAGGACATTTTCAAATCTGATAGAACTGGCAATTCTGGGGTAAACCTTGTCCCAGAATTTATTTAAACTAGTGGAGATTTCATCTATCTCCTCAACGCTCTTTTTCTCTGTCTCTCTCAATCAGTTATGTGCCATGCGAGATACACACTTAGGCAATCATATAGCTTTCAAGCATGACTGACAATGCAGATATTTTTTCCCACAGTAGGTTGCCATTTCTTTCTGCGGTAGACCAGTTGCCAGCCAAGGCTGTAGAACCTGGTGTGTCCTGCTATTTACCCATAGATAGGAAGAAGAAGAGGAAGATTCATACCTTTCCCAAGGGTATTAGCACATAAGTGAATGTAATGGATTCCTCAATCCGAGCTACTATCCATTACTCCACCATGCCATCTCTCTCTTTACATACATGATATATATATATATATACGGAAAAAACAAACAAAAATCCTAATATGCAATTATGCTGTTTTAATGTTAATATAATGTCAACGTCGGATGTTTCGGTCTAGTAGACCATCTTCAGGACATATTCATAAAACATAATTAACATTAGACTATATTCAATTCAACATGAAAAGACAATGGACTTACTCTTATGTCCATCGTCTTTTCATACTGTCAGATCTATATCCATATATTTGCTTATATATATATATATATATATATATATAATATTAGCAGCAACAGTCTGTTTCATGCATATGTGTTGTGTTTTGACTCAACTATCTATATATGCTAGTTAATATTGCATAATGAGTAGTGAGGTGTATTGTATAATCCTAACAGTTATTTGGTGGAATGTAATTGTTATGTTTCAAATTATTTTAAAGGCTATTGAGTAGGAATAATTGTGCATCTGAATGAGGTTTATGTAGCTATTTTGCTATTTTATAGTGATGTTTGTTACATTTTATTCATTTACATAGATATATACACATACACACATATTCTACTTCTTTTATTCTTTAAATGTTTAAGCTCCTATTTTATTTCTTCATATCTCTGAGTTTACAAGGCCATGAAGTAAGTCTTGTGGCTCAAAATAACTATTTGAATGAGGTAACTTTGTCTTTTTATTTGATGTAATATATATATATATATATATATATATATATATATATTTTGTGTATTTAAGCATCAATCCTTCTTTCCTGCACATTTCTCTGAATATGACAGATAAGGTGCTTTGATTTTGATTTTTTTCTAATAATTCTTTTCTTTTTGGATGATAAATTACATAAAAACTGTCTAATTGTTCTTTTTATCCAAGCACTTTCGGCTGTACATTTAGCCATTTTCAAGGTTGAAATATATTAACTGTTAACAAGAAATAGATTGTTGTATCTATGTATTTATATAAGGTTTTCATTTTCAAAGCATGGTCAAGATATTGTGTCCATGTTCATAGTTGATATTATTAAGTGTTTTTTTTTTCATTTTTATTAATAAGGCTTCCATTACTTTTTGCCTTTTTTTTGCATGTAGATGATGCTATTATATTTGTGTTGTTAACAATTATGTTATGTTAGGTTTCCATGGATATTTAAATGAGACCTAATTGAGCTATGGTCAGAAAGGTATAGTGTGAGTCTTCATGTCAAACATGTTGTAGCATAGCCTATATAATTATTTATGAATTTTGATTTATCAAGAATATAATTCCTTAATGGACATTTAAAGTTGTAAATAATATTTGTCCTATTTAATTTTGTTCTAAGAGGTGACTTATTATTTTTAACTATAAGTTTAGAGGTTTTAAATTTTTTGTCATAAATAATTAATCTAATTTTTTTTTTGCTATTGTCAGCTTGATTATTTTATAATATTCTTAATTCTACTTTCTTGATTATAATTTTCATTCATTTGATTTTTATAAAAAAAATTAATCTTATTGTTTATGTTTCTATTCTCATCGTTGGTATTTAAATAAATACATACATACAACAATCGATTTCTTGTTAACAGTTAATATATTTCAACCATGAAAATGGCTAAATATATAGCTAAAAGCACTCGGATACAAAGAACAATTGGACAGTTTTTATATTATTTATCATCCAAAAAGAAAAAAAATATTAGATCACATGAGAAATTGTATAAAAACTAAGTCAAAGCACCTTGTATGTTGTATTCAGTAAAATGTGCATGTATGTATATATATATATATATATATATATATATATAGGCATGGTGGAGTAATGGAGAGCATCTTGGATTGAGGAATCAGAGAGCCGAGTTTGAATTCCAGTCAAATCCATTGCATTCACTTATGTGCTAATATCCTTGGGAAAGGTTTGAATCCTCTTCTTCTCCCTGCAGCTATGGGTAAATAGCAGGACACACTGAATTCTATAGCCTTAGATGTTAACTGGTCTAGAAGGACAACTCTGAATTCCAAACCTGCAGAGGGTCGTTTGGAGGCCTTGTGGCACATAGTGCACCAGGTCTCTGTATTCAACCCTTCAAAAAGTGTGGATGGTTCTACACAAAACTTTCATCACCATAATCAAATCTCATGGGCTGGTGTCAGGCTGTCAGTTCCTAGGAACTGATCTGATTGACTCTCATACATTAAATTCAACGGGAGAGTCGAGTACGAGTATATATAGATATATATATATATTCATGCACGTTTCATTAAATAATATAGACAAGTGTTGTCTATTTATTTTATGTAAATTTTTTCGTAACGTCTGATAAGTTTAATAACATTATCGTTGAACGAAGAAAGAAATTCACAATATTGATCCATATTGTTTTTTAATACAATCTAAGCTTTCAGCTTACATAAGCCATTATCAAAGATGTCAATTACAACATATTAAGCAACATATGGACAGGATATATATATATATATATATATATATATATATATATATATATACGGACACGAGATATATATATATATATAGGATAATTCAGAAGTAATACCTCTAATTTATTTCTACAGAAACTGTAACTAATACAGGGAAAACAATAACTCCATTGAATCTTTGGAAATCATTTCAAGAAAGCCAGTAAGATGCAAGGTGTTACTGAGTGTGAAAGAATATGAGAAAAAGAAAAACTAAAGAATAGAACAAGTTTTAAGCTACCCTCAGAATATTTTTTTCATAGTGATCACCAGTGGTTCTACATTTTCATCAGCAATAAAAAACCCAGCATAATGTCTTCATAAACCTCTGTACTATGGATGTGACCCTTATTTTCAAGTATGTCCCTTTGCTGCTGTTGAAATGCATTGCCCACTACTCAAGTGTTCACATCTATTGTTTGGTCTCTGTAAACATTCAGCAAGTATTAACTGTTTATCATTGCATTTTTTTTTTCACACAGATGAATTTAATTTTGAACCTCATCTTCATGTACACATTCATGTCAGATGCCATTTTTGTCAGATTTCTGCTCTGCTGCTGTAGAGAAAAAATTATGGACTATTGAAAGCAAGGTTTAAACTCTACTGCTATGCCAGCAACATCCATCTGTTACATTTTTATGCCAGCATCATAAAATAGTAGGCATTATTTTCAAGGTTACATTTGTAATTTAAAAAAAGCCATTAATAGAGAGATATATGTTTGTACAGGTATATAAATAACAAGTCATTTTCAAGGTATATTTGTGTTCAGTAGGATATAATGAAATAACTATTCCTCCTATGAGTTTCTCCTGTTATGGCTGTCAGAAAATAAAACTGGATTTGTGTTTTGTTGTCTTGGATTCTCTTAGAAGTTCTAATTTTCACTTTAAAGTCCAAATAAAAATTTTCCAAGTTTTCAGGGAAATGTTTTGATTTTTTCAAAAATCAAAAATAGCTTCAATATGGCTTCTTTCTATTTGTTATGCCACAGGAATTTCTCAGTTTATCTACCAGCAATGCTTTCATTCATTCAAAGAAGGGAATTCTTCACCAAGCCAATTCAAAAGCATTCCAATGTCTTCCTTCTGGTGTGGAAAGGAATCGTGGGAATATTTCCTATTGATTCCTGTTTTTGTGAAATCTTTCATGCTGGTTTATGAAGAGATGCTTTTGAAAGAGTTCAAGAAAAAGTCTTTCATTTATTGGTCTATACATTTTATATACATATGTTTCTTTTTCTGTTGGGGCATGAATATTGTAACAAGTTGATACTTGTAAAATATCAAACTATTTCTCCTGAAATTTCACAAGATGACATCTTTAAATCTTTTTATTTATTCAAGAATTAGATTAATTTTTCAAGTCATTGAAATCAGTGTCCAAACATTTCTTTAAGAAACATTGAAGATAAGAGGGGCAATAAATTACATTACCTTATCAGATCTGGCAATAAGAAACCAGAAGGTGCTTGTCTTATATATATATATATATATATAGAAAAAGTTTCAAATTAAAAATTATAATGTTTTATTTTATATATATTTATATATATATATATATATATATATATATATATATATATATATATATATAAATTGGTATTACCCCATACAAGGCAGTAATGCTACTAAGGCACAAGGGGTTACAGGGTATGGAAGAATTAGGAACAGAGACATTGATAATAAGCAAGAAAAGAAAAGAGTAATCAGGACCATAGTAGATTGGCATTGCTGGGAAGCTGGAAGTAAATTCCACATGAAGAAGTGCAAGAAAAGAAACAAGGAACAGTTAGCATAGAATTTATGGTTATATCTAGCCAGCTCAATATATATATATATATATATATATATATATATATATATATATATATATATATAGGTTCAAACACTAATATTTCATGGTTATAATCTATTACATTGGAATTGAAATAATGATCCAATTCATCAGACCTACAAATTCAAAAATTTTGAAAAATGAATTGAATCGTGATTACAATTCCAATGTAAAAAATTATAACCATGAAATATTAGTGACCCTTTTATATTATATTCTTGCTCTGTTTTGTACATAGAGCTCTACCTGGATTTTATTTTCTTGGAAAAAAAATATATATATATACACCACTAATATTATCTATCTATCTATCTATCTATCTATCTATATATATATATATATATATATATATATATATATATATATAGAGAGAGAGAGAGAAATATAATATTATCAAAATGTATATATATATATATATATATATATATATATATATATATATAAAAAACAAACAAACAGACACTTTCTGGTTTTTGGTCATTGAATCTGATAAGATAATTTAATTTATTGCCTCTCTTATCCTAAAAAATCCCAATACATTTTTCCTTATACATTAAACTTATTTCAAACTATGAATAATGATTCTCTTTGGGTCAACAAAACAAATTTCCCTTTCTCATCTCAAAATTTTGTTAAAAGTAAAAACAATCACTAATTGTGGCTCATATTTTCTTGCTGATTACATTATTTTTCTATTTGTAATAGTGTTGTTCAGAGAGCAGAAACTTTATTGAGAGATAAATTTCAGTTTTTTGAGGCACAATAAAATAATTTTTTTTTTGGTTTTTGCCACTATTCTGTGATTTCCTTGTTTTCATTGAGCAAAAGTGCAGATTGATAAATGTCAGTAAAAAAGAAATACCTTTTGTGTTTTTTTTAAAAAGCTCTGTAAAAATTTTCTTTGATCTGTGTTGCTAAACTGGAAGCAGAACACAAAGTTAACGAATTTCAAAGTAAAATCAGATTCATGCAGACATTTTTCATCAGTTTCATTATTATTTATTCTTTGAGGTACTTTTAAGTTTCATATTTTGATTATATTTTGGTCAGGTGAAATGAAGCTCAGGCAACAGGATATACCTGTAGGCAAGATAGATAGAAACACAGATAGTAAATGCAAATAAAATGTTTTGATCAAATTTTGATCAGATTCAAAGAATCTTTGGCAACAGGCCTTACACTTGTAGTCGAGATGGATAGATAGTTTGTTCTTCTTTTATGTGTTGTGTCCCTTCAGGACATGGAAGATCATGACTCTCCACAATTTCTTGTCCTTTGTAGCTCTTAGTAAATTTTGTCTTTTTCCTATCTCTTCTAATCCATATTCTGTCATCCATTTACACAAGCTCATTCTTCTTCTTTTTCTTCTATATGCCATGTCGCTTCAGGAAATTGACAGTCATGGCTCTCCACAATTTCTTGTCCTTTGTAGCTCTTCATAAATTTTGTCCTTTTTCTATATCTCCTAATCCCTATTCTGTCAACCATTTAGTCAATACCATTCTTTTTCTTTTATGTACCATGTCCTTTCAGGATGTTGGTGATCATGGCTCTCCACAATTTCCTGTCCTTTGTAGCTCTTAGTTAATTTTATATTTTTGCTATCTCTCCTAAGCTATTGCAACTGTTCTGTTAATTATTTATTGAATATCATTCTTTTTCTTTTATGTGCCATATCCTTTCAGAACATTGACAATCATGGCTCTCCACAATTTCCTGTTCTTTGTAGATCTTAATAAATTTTGTCTTTTTGTTATCTCTCCTAAGCTCTCTTCTACCAACCTTTACACAATCTTATTCTTCTTGTATGTGAGATGTCCCTTCAGGACATTAACAGTCATGGCTCTCCACAATTTCCTGTCCTTTGTAGCTCTTAATAAATTTTGTCTTTTTGTTATCTCTCCTAAGCTCTCTTCTGCCAACCTTTACACAATCTTATTCTTCTTGTATGTGAAATGTCCCTTTAGGACATTAACAGTCATGGCTCTCCACAATTTCTTGTCCTTTATAGATCTTAGTTAATTTTGTCTTTTTGCTATCTCTGCTAAATCCTGTTCTGCCAACCATTTACACAAGTTTGTTATGTTGGTTATGTACTGCTTGTCCCTCTTGCCTTCAAACGCAGCTAGTAAATGCAAATAAAATGCGTCAATCAAATTTTAGTCAGTTCAAAAAAAAACTCAGACAACAGACCTTATGCCTGTAGAAGAGATGGATAGCAACACAGATAGTAAATGTGAATAAAATATTTCCGTCAGATTAAAAAAACACTAGACTAGATGTTTTCTACTTCTAGAATGAATAGATAGAAACAAAAATAAATAGTAAATGGGCATAAAGATTTTGACACACTTAAAAGAAGGTTCAACTATACATCTTCTTTATTTATATATGGATTGAAGCAAACAAATAATAAACGGTAATGAAACCATTGGTGAGATTTTACTTGGATTAAAAGAGAGTTGGCCGACAGAAACTGGAAATAGTGATAAAATAGTGATGAGCTTGCATCATTGTGTCTGTGGGAAAGGGGTGTTAGGGTTGAAGAATATCATCACCCATAAGGCCACATAAATGCTTTTGAATTCTATCATGTTTGGAAACTAACAAAGAGAGGGACAAGCACAATTATGATAGGATCATTATCTTAACAAAAATTTTAAACTCAATCTGAAGAATGCAAGAAGTAGTGTTTAAACAAGCTTTTGTTTTCAGTGATTGTCATTCAGAATATTTGAAAAAGCGGCATTTTGATAGAATGCAGAATTAGTTAATTTTTTTGTTGTATTCTATTTCAAAATGATAAAAGCTTTAGACATTTTTCCTGTTTTTTCTTAACTATTATTATATTCAATATTTCCCTTTTTTAAATACCAATTCACAATGCTTTCTCTTTTTGTATAATATCAAAGCTAACCACCTCTGAATGTGTTAAGTACATTCCACTGCATTCATTTTCAAAACAGGTGTGGGTTACCCCACTTAGCTTTGCCAAAAACATCCATTAAAGTGGCACTGTTTAGATCTATAAAAATTCCAACATTTCCTACACTTTTCTCCTCTTGCATCCAGATGTAGATCAAGTGCAGATAAAGAACACTGCCGACAAGGCGCATTCGCTTCCTTGGTCCTCTGGTGACTTTTGAACTCTCTCAGACACACATATACATATGTGTTTATCACACACATTCATTTCACCAACACACACAAACAAGCACATTTTCATAGCTAGTTTCAATGTCTTTTTCTTTCATTTCAATTGTGTACACTTGCAATTATTTTGTTAATACATGCATACAATTGCCATTTGTTTTAAATCCATTGTTTTATTTTTACCCATACTCACCAATATTATTTGTGGAAAAATGTTTCAGGAGACCATAAATACATACAATACAATGTATACACACTCATATCAAAACTATTTATTCCCACAACAAAACGGTGACATATTTTTACCCCAAAATCATAGAATCCTACAATAGGGGAAACAAATTGAAGGAAGAAGAAAAACAAAAAATAAATACCCCAGTGGTTGTCCTTCATAGGTAATTCTGAGACTATGCACCATCTTACATTCTTTTATTCTGCAAAATAAGGAAAATTCAGACATAGGGGAATGCTCTTGTTGCCATAATATAGTTTCTCTGTGTTTTTTCTATAAATATTTCTGTGCTCATTGTCTTGATGAGCTTTCCTCTTTGGTTCCTAGACTCCTAGACTTGATGAATTTAAGTGGAGTACTAGATTGGCATCAGCTAACTGTTTCTTCTCTCACACTTTTTGCTTAAGGAACTCTCTTCTGGCTTCTTGCTTTCCAGTCAACTTTGATCTTTAAAAATTGAAATGCAATCGTTATCTTCTGTCTTCTTAATTCCTGTTCTTTTATTGTTCTTGTTTCTTAATAATGTTTTCTTTATCTAATATTCTCTAACACTCAGCAACACCTTGCATCTTAGTGGCTTCATTGCATTGCTTGGGGTCAAATGATTACAAAAAATTGTAGCATCTTTTTTTTAAATGTATATAACTCATTCAAAACTACAAAATAACTTGATTCTAAGCACAGGCAAAGCAAAAATAGCAAACCATGCATTACAACATCCTTCAATTTCTCACTGATGTGATGTAGCTTCCCTCTGTCTTTTCTACGAATATTTTCTTGGCAACTGCTTTGACAAGCTTTTTTTCCCAAGTGCACCAACTTACAAATATATACTTGAATATAAATTCTGTTGCTATATCTGGTCTGGTGGTGCTGCTATATATCTTGAGATTCTTGATCGACATGATGTGGCTTCCCTCTGTCTTTTCTACAAATATTTTCATGGCAACTGTTCTGATGAGTTTTTTTTCTCTGATGCCTCAACAACATGAATTTAAGTGTACTACTAGATTGGCAACTAAGTCTCACCTTTTTACTTTTGAACTAACTAAATGCAACTGCTATTTCAGTTTCTTTTCTAGCACTTCCCACCTGTGTAACTCCTTTCTGATTTCTTGCTTCTCTGATAACTACAATGTTCAAAAATTTAAATGCAACATCAGTTGCTATCTTCTGTCTTCTTGAACCCTGTTCCTTTTTTGTCCTTTACTCAGTCCTCCCCACTAAAGTCTTCTCATTCTCTTTCACTTCCTGTAACCCCCTTTCATTCTAGTGGCATTATTGCCTTGCTTTGGATGAAACAATTAAAAAAATAAATCTGAGTTTTAATTGTGTTTTTTTTTCTTTTTTCTATTAATTTTATTTGTATAATTCATGAATGAAAAACATACAAAATTGACAATGACCTAACTCTATTTCTCTCACTTGACCTAGCATCTCACCTACAGTCACTTTCTCACGGACGTGATTTAGCTTCTCTCTGTCTTTTCTACAAATATTTTCATGGCAACTGCTCTGATCAGCTTTTTTTCCCTGGTGCCACTACCACATTAATTTAAATATGCTACTAGATTGGCAGTTTGGTCTCACTGTTTTACTGTTGAACTACCTAAATGCAACTACCACTTCTACTCTAACAGTTTATTTTCTCGCACTTCCCACCTGTTTAACTCCCTCCTGGTGTATTGTTTCCCTGATAACTAACATCTTCAAAAATTTAAATGCAATGTCAATTACCATCTTCTGTCTTCTTCAACCCTGTTCCTTTTTTGACCTTTCCTGAATCTTGCTGGCCTCTGACCTAGTGGATTAAATGATGGTCCATGAACTTGGTAGCATAGTAATTGTGTGTTAATTCCCTAGGCTGGGTAGTACATACTTACATTCAGTGGAAACAGATCAAGCAATAACTGAGCAATACTAAATAAGAACATGGCAAGATATCCCTAGATATGGACAATGAAACAAGAAAAGTCTGCACCTATAGATTAAATAAAGGGTTAATTTTGAAATTACATGAATGTTACCCATATTAAAAGACACCTGAAGTGTACAACAGCCAAAATGTTTGGATAATAACCACAAAGATGAGGACATTAGTCTGAATGTAAATAATATTAATAATGGTAACTCTTCATCCCAGAGAAGAATATCTAGTGACTAGTTGGCAGTATTTATTTTTTAACATGAGATATTTCAAAGAATATATTTCAGTTCCTAATCTCTTCAGATTTATTGAACTTGTGGGGTTAACCCCACTTACTTTCCTTAAACCACTACTAGGGGACACTCTCCGGACTATAAATATTACTCGATAATTTTTTGTAACCTCTTCTTACTTTTTCCACTTACACGTCAACATGTAAGTTGCTTGCAGAAAAACATGTTTTCCATTTGGAAACTCATGCACAAATCACACACATGCACATACGTATGCACATTCACTCATTTCACATACTTGGAACCAAAAAAATTTTCACAGTCTTTTGTTACACACATCATTGTCTTTGTCACTTGTATACCTTACTTGTTAATACATTATTATTTCTTTGTACATATATTGGTTCTTGTTTCTTTTTAATGTATTACTTGGACTCATGTAGAAGTATGGGTATTCCAGGAGACAAGTGTTTATTCTTCCAACCAAACACTCAACCAGCATACTCCTGCAACAAACTAAATTCTCCATCATAACTGCTATAAAGTTTGTACAACGCTCATAGTTGCTGCTTAGTAGGACTGTGTGGAAAACACTGGAAATAAACTGTTGCATGAAGAAGGGTTTAATCACATAAGAACATTTATTGAGAATACAGTAGATTCAGTGTGACAAGCATACGGCTGAAAAGCACAACACCTTTGCAATCCACTTTTTCCCCCCTGTTCCATGAGCAGATGTTTTACTCATGACAAATGGATGAATCCATATTTCAATAATAAGACAATGAAAAAAATTTGTGAGATAAAAAAAAGCAAACAAAAAATAATAATATTGATAATAAGACTAATAATATTTAATGAATAGATCTCATCAGTAATATAACACAGGAAAAAAAAAAAATTATGCCCCAAAATGGTCCCACTTCATTTTTTATTCTTGTTGAGAAAAGACATGTGTCTCTGAAAATTCTGATCTTTAAAATCTTTTCTCATCATGTTTCCATTTACTCAAAAGGCCTACTAATAGACAATAGACTAATAGACAATAAATATTATTAGTTTTATTTTCAATACTATTATTTTATCTTTCAAATTTCTTTAACCAGCCTACAATATATATGATGGACTTTATCAAGGTAAACAAAAGTAAAAATGTTAACTTTACTTTTCTTTTTCTGTCCATCAAAGTAAGAAGTACATTGGCTGAGTTTTCATATTGTCCTTTTACAGATACATTTTCAATTACATTTGAAATTTTGCATATATATATATATATATATATATATATATATATATATATTTTTTATATATTTATTTTTGAAATAATCTCTTATTTAAATAATCTGTGATATAATTCATGTGTAGCTGCAAATCTGTCTCAATGTACAATTTAGTTTTGGGCAGAGTTTCTTAAGACAAAGAATTATCCATGCATATCTTTGATTTCATAGATGTGAGTTGAAGAAGAGATTTTAAATTTGTTTTTTGATATGCCTGTATGTGAACAAGGGAATCCACACTTTTTTCTCTCTCTGTTTGAACTACACCTACCCCTACCCAACCTGACCATAAGCTTGGGAGAGTAACAGGATGTAACCTGAAAGATAATTCCACTTAAAAATTGGCAGAAACTTACCAAAAGATGAGACATTTGACTAAATGGAAAGATTCTCTCCACATACGTTCGTGATAGTTGGTTTCATTTTTTCTGCTCTCTTTTTCATCATTGTTTATTTGTTTAATATAATCTTTAAGTAGTTGTTTATTTATCTATATGTATGTGTTTATATATTTACTAGCCAAATTATCCATTCCATGCTGTGTGTCACACATTTTTTTTTGTAAGAGAATGATGATAGATTTTAAATCATAGTTATAATTTGTGGAGAAAAATGATGCATTTCAATATTACTCAATGGTCTTACTTATATGACCTTCATTTTCTGGCTTTCTCCTTCTATATTTTGGATAGGAGTCATTCCCTTGTTCAAATTTAAATTTAATTTAAATCAAAGTGGAAAAAATTTTCAGTCAGTGGTTTGTGCCTTCCGGGGACTCACTTTGATCAAAATGATCTTGCCGATGTGACCTCCATCTTCTGGCTTTCTCCTTCTATATTTTACTGGATAATGTAATGTAGTTTCAGATTATATATTGCTATGAAGAGGTCTATCTCCAAAACCCTAGGAGGAGTTTGATAACAAACAGACAGAGGCTACAACTTTATATATATATATATATATATATATTAAGACATTTTTATGTTTATACATTTTTTTTATAAATACGAATATTTAAGTAAAGACTCTGTTTATAATAAATACTTGAATATTGGTATCTATAAAAAGAATGTATAAACATAAAAATGTCTTAAAATAGTTGTCGGACTTTGTCCATTTTATATATATATATATATATATAAATATAAGATAATGCACACTGAGTGCAGGTGTTAATAAAATAGTGCCCAATGTAATATAACAGTGCTATTAAGTATATATTAATAAATATACATATTAATCCCCACTGGTAGCATGGCTCAGAGTTTCATGCACAATCCAATCTTCAGGTACAGAGTAAAGACTGACCATTAAATAATTTAAATTTTAATAAAAATATCTGGTTAACAAAATGCTGGCTCAGTCCATACATTATACGAAGATTACTGATTTTTATTTAAAACAAAATATTGTACTTAAATATTTTATATTTAAAATAAACAGGGATTAATGTTTTTATTTCATATTTAAAATAAACAGGGATTAATTGTATTTTTAAAAAATTTTATATTAAAATAAACAGACCTAAAAAATTAATAGAAATATCAGCACCTGAAGATTGCTTTATGTATGGAACTCTGAGTCATGTTACTGGTGAGGAATATATATATATATATATATATATATATATATATATATATATATATATATATAGAGAGAGAGAGAGAGAGAGAGAGATATTTTACAAGGGGGCTTGTTTTAGTTATTCCCACCCAATGGAAAAAATGTACGAACGCTGGAAAAACTAATTAAAAAATTACTCAAATTTTTCTTGTCTGTCATATTTAATGGAAGATGTTTAAAAGAAAGGTTGCTCCCCAAATATATATATATATATATATATATATATATATATATATAGTTTTAAGGTATGCTATATTTAAGGATAAAAGTACTCAGTGTCTGAATAAAGTATATGTAAATATGAAAATGGACACTGTGGTCAACACTGAGAGGTAGCAGCCTGTTTCATGCTTGAAAGCAATCTTCAGACCATGTGTGTTGGTTATTTATACATGCTGGCCAGTGGTACATTATTGGTAGGAAGGTCTATTGTATTATCCTAAGTATAATTGTGTGAGTGGTGACAGTTATATTTCAAATTATTCTCGGGACTATTGAGTAAGAATAAATCCAAATGTAATTATTTGGTGTTATTTAATAGTGTTATTTGTTAACTTTTTATTCATCATCGTTATTATTCACTACTTTATTATCTATTGTTGATTATCACATTTACTTGTGTTTATGTGTGCATTCATGGTTTGTTAATTTGCTTATTATTTGATTAATCTATTTATTTACTATTTTTGTTTCTTTTGGCAGGTATCTTATTTGTTTAGTTTAAAGTATTGGTTTTCTCTAAAGTATGTTACGTTATCTGCATTGTATGTAGTGCATACATTGGCATTTTTCATGGTGGTATTTTATAATGTATTCATTTTTAGTTTCAGTTTTTTAAGTAACTGAGTAAAAACTTGATTTTATGTCTACATTTTGAGATAAGTTCTGACCGTTTATTTTTTTGCAGATGAACTTTGTTTTATTGAAATTACATTTTCGTTCATTTCAAATTGAAATGTTCAAAATCACAAAGATAATCATTTTTTTAAAATAATTTGCCTGAAAAAAATTTGGACAGCAGATGTAAATTCTTTCTTTCTTTTTTTTATCTTCCTCTGTGGAGAGCCTCGTGAGAATATGATGCCACTGAAAGGTTCCTGACAATTCTGAAAATTTTTCATTTGACTAAGTTTCCTGAAATATTTTTTCTTTTTATGAATTCTGCCAAATTAGAAAAAGAATTGTGAAGCAATGTCCCTCCTTCACTTCTTCAAATAAAGAATAAATTTGTGAATAAATAAAAAGGCTTTTTGTTGATGTGTGTCAAATTATTGTGGTGTCTGCATCTGCATGTGTCAGAAGAAATGAGGGTTGAAATACTATAAACATATTATATATGATCGATTTGGGATCCACTTCCCCCTCTCCTCCCCTTTTCTTTCTCCTTTTTCTTCTCAGTTTTTATTTTGCTGACTTATTCCTTTTTAATTCACCTGGTTATTCATTTTTGTTGTCTTTCTTTCTCTTTACTGTTTTTCTTCTTCTTTTTCATTCACCTTCATTTTATCACTTATCTTTTTTTCTTTCTTTGTCTTTTTCTTCTTTCTTTTTTTCATTCACCTTCAAGTTATCCTTTTTCATTTTTGATTCTTCTCTTACTCATCTTGTTATTCTTCTTCTCATCTGGTTGTTCTTTTCTTTCTTCTCATGCCATTTCTTTTCTTTCTTATTTATTTCAGTATTTTTTTTCGTATTTTGTATCTTTTTCTTTCTTTTTTCTTAAGCTGTGTCTTTTATTATTTCTTTCTTCTTTCCCTCTTTTTTATCTTTATTAAAATTTTCTTTTGTTCTTCTCTTTTCTTCTCTCTTTTCCTTTTCTCTCTCTCTCTTTCCACTTCTTCATTTCTTCCTTGCTTTTTGTTTAACTCATTCCTTTTCTTTCATTTTCTCCCTCTTTCTCCCTTCTTTGTATTTTCTTTGTCAGTATCTTTAGATTTAAAAAAAATTCCCATCTTACATTTTTAAAATCTTTCACTTTCATTGCTTCCTGATCTAAATATTTCTTTCTGTCCTACCATCTTTTATTCATTCTTTCTCCCCTTCTAATATCTTTTCCTTTTTTCTTTCCTTTCTTGAAGCTCCCAGCTTGACCCTGGTACAAATTTGAAGCAAACATTTGGACAGCTTTAGAATATCAATTTAGAAATGCATGCTTGCCACAAAAAAAGAAAAAATGATTTCACAAAGTATTTGAGAAAAGGAAAAGAAAATGCTTAGAGAGACTTTATAATGTGACATATAACAACTCATGTGTCACAATTATATTTATTGGGCTCATAAGCAAAAATTGAAGACATAACCCCTTTGTTGCCAATTAGTTTTGAAAAAACGTTTCATTTTCAGACAAATTTTTATTTGTTTTTAATAGAGTAACTAAGAAACTGAGGCCCCTTGAAGTACCCATGTGGTGGCTAACACCTCTACCAGACGTACAAGTTGACAATTGGACTAGTTTTAAGCTCAGAAGGGCATAAAAAGAATCAAGATTGACGTATAAACACACCTTTAGCCATTTTTTTTTAAAATATTTTGTTTTGGATGTCTTTATTTGTCCATGTCTGAAGAAGACACGTTTGTTAAAAATGTATATACACGTCTGCACCAGGGAAGGGGTTAACCCCCCTCAGCATCACCATGTTGCTGATGAATCATCTATGGATGCAAGAAGCAAAAAAAGCTGTTCCTTATTTCTTGCTCTGCTGAAGAATATTTCATATTTATTTTGTTGTGTTTGTTTTTGTATCAACTCCCTGCAGACCATCAGTGTGGTCTTCCTGTCTTGTCTTCACTTCAGACCTTGATCATCAAAGCTTGAACTGAGTGATCAAGAAAGAAGGAATTTGAAATTTCCAGAGGTCTCTGTTTGTTAAAATAATGACTTCTGGTATTTAAAAAAGGAGAAAATAATTTTCCAGAATTCTGGTTGGATATCACTGATTTTACAAGTTCAGAACATACACTCTATAAGAAATGGAGTATTACTGCCATATCTCTGCTGGAGCTGCCCAATCCTCACTTTCCAGCTATGAAATAGTTCAAAAGCATTTACACAGCCTTGTGGGTGATGAATTATTTTCCAATCTCCAATCCTTTTCTCACAGACAAATTCCTGCTTGCCACTCACTTGTCTATTTTTATGGTAAATGTTTACACAAGCTAAATTCATTAGTACCACCAGTTCAGACTTTCCCTGCCAAGACCTACCAAGCAATGTACACAGGATTCACTCATTCCTTTCACATTCCATTGGTCAAGAGAAATTCTACTTAGACAGCTTCTTCCCATTTTCTGTTTCTCTGTAGAATAAACTCCCAAGAGGATGCTTTCCTGATCACTGTGATCTTAACCTCTTCAAATCTAGGGTTATCAGTCGTACATATCCTCATAATATGCACTTCTTAATTCCTTCTCTTGTGCCCTTACAACAACTTTATTCAGTAACCCTTTACTTGAAATGGCTTTTTGTATTGGAGAAACAGTTGTATGAAAAAAAATGGTTTGGCCAAATAGAGTGGCTGAATTTTATAGAGTAATTAATATTTTTAAAACTGTAATGTTCCTGCTTTGAAATGGGAAAAAAAAACAAAGCAAAATGAAAGAGGAAAAAATAAACAAAAAGAGGAAAAAATGAAAGAAAAAAGAAAAAGAAAAAAAAACCGATTTGAACCTGCCTGAATTTCTAATGAGATTTTCCTGTTTCTTAATACCTTGCTTAGCTTTTGCAAGGCATCTTTTGCTATTCCAATTCATCTTTGGATTTCAGTATCATATTTTCTGTCCTCCGTTGAAAGACTTTCTAAATGTTTAAACTTTTGTACCTGCTTGATTTTGGCATCTCGGATATAATGTAATTCATTTGTTGGGGAAGAAAAAAGTGTCCAATACAATTACTGAAGTTAAAATGTATTAGATTTTATAGAACAATCATTTTCTGAACCAAATGCGCCATTATTAATATCTTGACATTTCTCTTGTGAAAGTCATGAAGATTTCAGTTTAAAGGAATTGGAAAGTTCATGTGTTGGTTGAGGCAGAACAGGGAGCAGCCAGGCAATCAGATATTAAATTTATAATCCTCACCCATCCTAGAGATATGACTTCACACCTGGCTTGGTCTAACATGCCATCTAGGCATTGTCATCCTCAAAAAGGTATTAGTCAGAGAAATCATTCATATTTTCGACATAAATTCCTCCTAGCTGAAAGGAACATTTTTACCAAATATAATTTCAGTTTTGCTTCACTTAGTACTGTTCTAAATTTCTTATTTATTTTTTTTCTCAAAGTTGCCTGTCGGTAATAAATTTTTCAATATCTGGGGTGCAGGTTCTAAAAAATGGTATAATTACAAATAAATTCTTCTGTTTTATTGTTCTGTTTTTTAAAAAAAACAAAAAATAAACAAACTGTTCTTTTTTTATGAATTTTGTTGCATTTCTTTTTTCCTTGATTATTTTGGTCAATAATTAAGCAGGATTTAAGTCATTTTCTAATTGTATTTTTTATATTTTCTGCTGGAGAAATATAGGTTTTTTATTTTAGCAATCAATGGCTTACTACCACATCATATTGAAAGATACAAAAACCAAAGTTAAGCAATGTCAATCCTGGTCAGTAGCTTGATGAGTGACTGCTTGATATCTCACTTTCAGTTAATTCCCTTTAGTAACTCAGCTCTCCAAGATTCGTTCCCTCTGCTGTGGTCATGTATTGAATTCACAACTCTTTGGGTCAAATCACTTTTGAATCACTTAACCAATGTTTTTATCCACTGGGTCATGTGTCGTTGGGAACCCAACAATGTAAAGAGTGTAAATAATTACAGTAACTCATCTTAGAAATATAGACAGAAGTTGAAGAAACTGTTAGCATAGAACCTAAAGTTACAGCTAGCCAAATGTAAGATGATGAAACCTTGTCACCAATCTAGTTCTATATATATATATATATATATATATATATATATATATATATATAGCCAGAACCATATATGTAAATTGATTCAATATAATTTGATATGAAGTGGAAAGATTATATTGAATCAATCTTCTTCTCACATAGTTGATTCACTGTGTCATGCTAGACAGTTTTTTCAACAGAATTTATCTTACACATTATTTGCACCACATCTGGTCTGCTGTATCTGCTATGTATTTAGAGATTCTTGATAAAATCTTCTTGCCTTCCAGTCAACTTTGATCTTCAAAACTTTAAATGCAATGCCAATTGTTATCTTCTCTATTCTTCATTCTTATTCTTTTATTGTTTTCTTAATGTTTTTCCCTTTTCTCAAATTCTTTCACACTCAGTAACCTCTTGCATCTTAGTGACTTTTTTGCCTTGCTCAAGTCAAAAAGATTTTTTTTAATTAGCAATGATGTTATACATACTCAGAAAAGATAGGGAAAGTTAGTAAGCTGGCTGTTTGGGCTTCACATGCTATTAATGAAAAGAACAAAAAAAATTGCTAAAAAATGAAAATTATTCATGACTTAAACTCTTGTAGTTTATCCTGATGTACTTGTTCTTAGTTGTACTGAAGAAGAACAGTGTTCCTCTCTTCAGCTCTCCTTTAGTATTATTATGGAAAAAGAATAGTTTTAGTAATTATATATATATATCATTTTAAATTATGTCCCCTTCATTGTGTTGTCACCTTCCGCCTCCTTCAGGTACATTCTTTAACTTATTCTGTCCAAAGTTTTATCAACTTTTTATCTTCATCTCATGTGCCGAAAATTCTTTTTCTTCAATATTTTTCCATAGACTTTCTCTCACACCTTCCCCAATAGTTTTATTTTTCTACTTTCTTTTCATTTTCTTCATATTATTCTCTTTTTTTTTACTATTTCTTTTCTGTATCATTATTCTTTTAGCCTCTTCTATCTTATATCCTTCTTGTTATTATTATTATCTTTTCTTGCTATTTTTATCATCCTTCTCTTTGTCTTGGATACTTCTTCTACTGTAATTCTTTTCCCTCTTTATTGCTTTTCTTTCATCATTTCCTTCCTTTTCTACTCCTATTCTTTTCCCACCTTTACTGCTTTTTCTTCCTCTTTTTCTTCTATTCCTTCCCCTTCTACTCCTTTTCTTTTCCCATCTTTACTGCTTTTTCTTCCTTTTTTTCTTCTATTCCTTCCCCTTCTACTCCTTTTCTTTTCCCATCTTTACTGCTTTTTCTTCCTCTTTTTCTTCTATTCCTTCCCCTTCTACTCCTTTTTTTTTCCCATCTTTACTGCTTTTTTTTCTTCCTCTTTTCTTCTATTCCTTCCCCTTCTACTCCTTTTTCTTTTCCCATCTTTACTGCTTTTTCTTCCTTTTTTTCTTCTATTCCTTCCCCTTCTACTCCTTTTCTTTTCCCATCTTTACTGCTTTTTCTTCCTCTTTTTCTTCTATTCCTTCCCCTTCTACTCCTTTTCTTTTCCCATCTTTACTGCTTTTTCTTCCTCTTTTTCTTCTATTCCTTCCCCTTCTACTCCTATTCTTTTCCCATCTTTATTGCTTCTTCTTCCTCTTTTTCTTCTATTCCTTCCTTTTCTACTCCTATTCTTTTTCCATCTTTATTGCTTCTTCTTCTTCTTTTCCTTCTCCTATTCTTTTCCCATCTTTACTGCTTTTTCTTCCTCTTTTTCTTCTATTCCTTCCTTTTCTACTCTTATTCTTTTCCCATCTTTATTGCTTCTTCTTCTTTTCCTATTCCTATTCTTTTTCCATTTTTCCTGATCCAAAAAGTTCATATGAGATCCAGACAGTTTACTTGAGAATCAAACAGTTCATTGAAAAGCCCAACAGTTAAGATCCTAAGACTGAACAGTCAGATTACCATTTATATAGAATTCTAGTAGTGAAAGCTTGTGCAGAACTATCCACAAATTTTTGAAGAACTGAGTAGAGAGAACCCATACTCATAGCCTTCCTCAGGCTTTGAATTGTCCTTCTCTTACACTGGTTGCCAACCAATTTTCAAGAGCTCAGTCTTGTCATTTGTTGGGCTGAGGGATTATGCACAAAATGGTTTCAATGTGTTGGTCATCAAAAAAGCTAGACTCTGTTACAAAGAGTCCATTGGCTTCAAGAAATCTTGAACTCAGTGAAGCAACTGATGCTAACATCTTGGTGGCAACTATGATAGAGGTGTTTTGATTGCCCAGTTAATGTCCCCTCAGAGGAGCACCATGTTTTGATATTATTAGGCCTTAAACTCAAGCCTGGAAGTCTTACATAAGAGCTATCACACAAGATGCGTGTAAAATGGTTGACTTCTTGTACCACTCTAGTAAGTACCTGACTTTACATGTTATCCTCTACTTTTACAAGAGCCAGATCAGGCCAAGAATGGAGTACTGTTATCATATTTAGGCAGGAGCTGCCCAGACCACACTTTCTAGCCTCAATAGAGCCCAAAGGCATCTCCAAGTCCTCGTGAGTGACAAATTATTTTACATCTTTCAATCTCGTTCACGCAGGCAAGGTATGACAAGCCTCACATTACTCTATCGCTACTTTCACAGAAAGTGCTCAGACCAACTACATTCCTTAATTCCATCATGCCTAACCTTCATGACAATGACTCACCATACCATTTACATTATGCAAAACACCCACATTCCCTCCATATTCCATCAGTAAGAAGTAAGTTCCATTTGAACAGCTCCACTGCTCTGTGGAACTGACTCCCTAGAAGATGTTTCCCTGATCACTACAACCTTAACCTGTTCAAGGTTAGGATTAACCATTACACATTGGCCCTTTTGCCTTCAGTATGTCTTGTGAGTGTCAGATTCTGCAAGTCTTCTTTCCTCGCTATTTGTCCAAGAAATTTCAAATGTTTCTTTCTAATTCTCAGTACAGGTATCATTTTTATTTCCTCAAAATTTCTCACATGTTCAATCCATGGAATTCTCAATATCCTTCTGTAGAACCATATCACCAACTGCAGGAATTCCTAGACAATGTAGTAAGGTAAAGTATAAAGAAAGGACAATCATTTTTTCATTGTCTCTTAAAATTTCCCAGATAGTTGAATTTTCTACTTGCTTGATTCTTTTATCTCCAGTTTATAGCTGTCTCACTTGTTAATGACCATGCATTTTGTCTTCTTACAGGTTGAGAGTTAGTCTTTTCTTCTTCTTTCCTTTACTAACTTCTCTAGGAGTTCCTCCAGTTTTCTTTTTGCTATCAACATGGTCACATCTGCATATCTAATGTGTTTAAAATTGCATGAAATGAAAAAAATTGATGAAAATATTTATTTTGGCAAGATCCTTAGAACTTTGCTTATCTGTAAGCAATCAACGGTAACAGTAGTTCTGAGATTGCTTGAGAAGAAATATGGGATGAAAATTTGAGAAAAAGACACCTTATAATAAAAAAAGTCTGGTCTGTTAGACTTAGACCCTTCCAGGATACCTATTGCCAAAATTCACAGATAATTCCTAGCAGACAAGCTGTAATATGTGAACTGATCAGAGTTGCTTCCATTCCACTTTGAAATCGTTTGTTGTTTGGAACTTTGGTTCAACAGCTAAATATCAGCACCGTATAGCATTCTCCTCTGTGTAAAATTAGATCTTGGACGAAAATTGCTGTGGGCAGACACTCTCTGATTATATTGGCATTCTGGCCATCAGTCAGTTCTACACACACTCATATACACACACACACACACACCAAAGACAGGTCAATTAGAAATTCTGGGGATGCAGTTTTGACTTTGATTAATTTACTTGCATTTCTGCCATCTGTGGTCATCCATTTCACTTGGCAGAGTTGGATTGCCAATTCAACATTACCAAACTCTTCTTTCTTAGCATCACTTCCTAAAATAGCACATGCAGACATACTTACACAAAGCATACCAATGGCAATAAAAACAGATTCTTTCATGACAAAACTCCAAAATTGGCACCAGATTTCAATTTTTCACTCAGCATGAAAGAGAATTTCACATAGAAGGCCAGTATTTATATAGTATAATACACTTATTTAATAACTTAAAAGATTATTTTTAGTGAACTTGTATTTAAGTAGACATTTATTTTAAACAATATTTATTTTGTCTACCAGCCTGCATACCCGAGAAAACTCTGGCAGGATTCAAACCCATGTCCCTCTATGTGTGTGTGTGTGTGTGTGTGTTCTGCCTTTTGGTCACTTTCTCCTGGGGTCAAATAAGTCTCTTGCTGTGAGGTAGAAACTTGAAATAGAATTCAACAAGACACAAGCTTTTTCTTGACTTCTACCACCTTTCAGTGAAAATGAACAAAGATGGTCAAAAGTACTTTATACACAATTTTGGCAAGTTCCTTTAGAAATTTCCCCCAACATCAAATGATTAATTAAATTTTATGACATTTCTTGTTTATTCTATATTCTATTTAATAAAACATATCTAAACAAAGGTTTTTTGCTCTTAATATACAATGTTCAAAAATTATAAATATATATATATATATATATATATATATATATATATATATATATATATATATATATATAATAGGATAAAGAACAAATAGGAAACATTTATAAATGTAACATGTTTCACTAACTAAAACTTCATGATTTTCATTGGTTAAGCAGGATTTATGTGCATTTGACTTTTTAAGCAGTATTAGTATAAGCTATGACATTCCAAACTCAAGAAGAGACGACCTGTCCCTTTGAAGATCCAAAAAATAATGGATTCCAAGTCTAAGTGAAAAAATGTAAATATTGCTTTATGTATGTAAGTGTATCATAATTCTAGTTTGTCTATGTGGGCTTCAAATGATAATACATATTCATGTGTTTGTCTAGTTAGAGCTCTGAAAGGACATCTTATAATTTTAAGCTCAGTCCCTGGGTAGTGGAAAAGTGTGAGCAATAACTGGGCTGTACTAAAACATGTTGAGAAATCCCTGCAGGTTGACAGAATTTCTGAGGACCAAATTGGCTGAAACATGGCAATTTCAACAAAGGTTAGGTCATTTTAAAGTATTAAGTTGTTGAAAAGTTAATATCTAAAGGATATTTTACAGTCTACTATATACACACAGTGGGGTGCTGAAAATTATTTTGCCTAACAAAGAAATCCTTCCTCCATCAAATTCTGATGTTTTGTCATTTGGTTAGATTTTAGGAGATGTGTTGGGCTGAGAAATTTTCAGCACTCCTGTCTGTGGGACAATAGCCTAGAGTAATTACTAAATGTGGATAGTAGTAAAAAATAAAAAGGAAGGTGTTGGAGTCAAAAAGTTGTAATAATAACAACAAAGATAAGGATATTAGTTCAAATGTAAATAAAACCTATGTATAACAAATTGCAATTTCTTTTTTTAAACTTTTTAGAAAATGTACTCAAATTTGGGTTAATATTTTTACTTCTCAAATAATTCTGTCAGAGCTAGATTTTCAAAACTGCTCTGCATGACCTTCTAACCTTTTCACTGTATCTTTCTCATTAATGTTATCATTTAATTCTGCTTTAAAGCTAGTGAAAGCATAGCATAACTTAATCAATGACTAATAATTCCTTTCTTTAACTCACAAAATTTTTATGTATTTCATATTACCTTCCTTTGCTAATAACTCCAGCCTTGATATTTCATGTTTTGTTCCTAATGAGGATATTGAAATGCAAGGGAGACTGGATTTTTCTTCTTTTTTTTTTTTATTCTGCCTTACTTGATAAGCATTGATCGTGACAAGGTGTAGTGAGTCAGCATTTTCCAATTCTTGTTACGTTCTTTCTGCTATTTCATCCTATGAAACAGAAATGCTCCACTGAAATCAATGAATATCTGTCAATTTTCACAAATATCAGAAATATATAGAAACCTAATAGATAAGTATAAGGTATGCAGATGACACAGTGTTGATAGCAGACATAGAAAGGAAACAACAAGAACTCTGGCAGAAGATAGTCAGGGAGAGTGAGAAGAAAAGACTAAACATCAAATCTAAGAAGACAAAATACATCATTGTCGGCAAAAGCAATTTACAAATTGGAGATACCAAAATCAAATATGTACAATGATTTAAATATCTGGGAAGTGTTTTAAGTGCAACACCAAAATGTGTTGGTGTATTGGGATGGTGAAAGGTATCTTCCAAAAGCTAAGCAAAGTATTAAGAAACAGAAAAATTTTGTTAGAAACAAAGATAAGAGTACTGAACTGCTACATAATATTAGCCCTCCTATATTGCAGTGAATGTTGGATAATCTCCTCACAGATGAAGAAGTAGATGGGGTAACAGAAACAAAGAAAAGAGTACTAAACTGTTATGTAATATCAGTCTTCCTATATGGCAATGAATGTCAGACCATCACCTCATAGATGAAGACCATCCTGCATATGACAATAAACTGCATCCATTTGCAAGGCCTTTTATCGGGAGGTTTTGAGGTATGTGAAATCACCACTTAGTTGCTGTGTTCCCAGGTCCACCGTAACATGGGGTGGTAGTACCTGTTAGAGTCCCATCTATGGGCAAATAGCAAACCGCCAAACTGGGGTCAAAAAACTGAATATATAAAATACATTTTCACAATAAAAAAATTCCAGCAATAGATTTAAAAATAAACAAATAAATAAATTACCAGCAACAGATTGTGTAAAAAGAAAAAATTATTCAAGCTCACAAGAAAATTAGATTTCAGCATTAACTGATCCATAAGGAGTTGATATGCCAGTAAACAAATAAACAAACACATATGAAGAAGAAACTATGGTTCTACAGAAGGATGCTGAGAATACTATGGAATGAGAATGTGAGCAATGATGAAGTGTTAGAGGAAACAGAAACATAAGGAATACTTATACTTAGCATCCAAAAGGGAGAGTTGAAATTTTTAGGGTACATAATGAGGAAAGAAGGCTTGGAAAGTTTGATACTCACAGGACATATTAAAGGCAAGAGAAATAGAGGAAAGCAGTGTATAACCTACCTAATGAACTTGTGTAAATAGATTACAGAACTGGATTCAGAAGTGATAACAAAAAGACTAAGAGCGACAAAAGACAGGAAATTGTAGAGAGCCATGATCACTCATGTCCTTAAAGGACATATGCAACATAGAGGAAGAAAATGTATTTTCTCTAAGTCTGTGACTCTGTCATTTGCACGGAAAGTTTCTTCTGCATTCTGTTTGTATCATTTTTAAAACTTGATTTATTCTAATATTGAATAGGATAGTTGAATCATAGGCTTCAGATATCTTTAGATGTGTACATGAGCATGAAATAAACATTTAAGCAATGGTAATATTAACTATTTCCTTATAAGGAAACATTTTGCATTCACAGAGCAAACAGCCAATGCTATTGTCATTTGACATTTAAAAAATCTTTCTCTTAAAACAATTTTTCAGAAAGACAGGTTTCTCAAGTCCATTAGCTGTTATCACTCCTTCCAGTATTGATGGAGGTTTCCTTCCTAACCTTTAATTTGAAGTAATGTGGAATGTCAACATCTTGATTATGTCATTATTTTCTCTTCTCAAGCCCAGTAGCTGTTATCACTGTTTCCACTATTCATGGAGCTTTCCTTCCTAATCTTTTATTTGAAGTAGTGTGGAATGTCAACATCTTGATTATGTCATTATTTTCTCTTCTCAAGCCCAGTAGCTGTTATCACTCTTTCCATTATTGATGGAGGTTTTCTTCCTAACCTTTTATTTGAAGTAGTGTGGAATGTCAACATCTTGATTATGCCATTATTTTCTCTTCTCCAGCCCAGTAGCTATTTATTACTCTTTTCAGTATTGATGGAAATTTCCTTCCTAACCTTTTGTTTGATGTAGTATGGAACATCAACATCTTGATTATGTCATTATGAAATATTTTTGTCATGATATCTGACAATGGCTAAGATCACAGTGAAAAGTAGTTTCATAATGCGAGTGTATTAAAGTGATACAAATATAAACATGTTTGCAACAATGTTGATGAGATCCAGGTTCTTGGTGAATAAATGTGTGCAAAAATATTTTTGAATGTGCACCCTTTTCACATAGAAAAATAATGAATATGCAGTTATTTCTTACCAGCAGACATTGCAAGCATATTTACCACTCACAGGGATAAATGGCTGAATTGTTACATACCAGTAATGAGATATTTTTATTATGATATCTGAGAATGTTTTGGAGCACAAGGAGAAGTGGTTACATGACTTAACATATTAATGTGAAATGAATATAAATATATTTATTACAAGGATAATTAGATCTACATTCTTTGTGAATGAGTGTTTGCAAAAATATCTGTCATCTTTAAAGCTAAACTCCGTTGACAGAAGTTCAGGCATTCAGAACCAAATTATCATGACTAAATTCCTGTTTCTACCTTAAAGTCTAAAACTCACCCGTTAAATCAGAGGCAGCACCATTTTCTTTGGTTTCCCTACCCACCCCTCACCCAGGAAAATGATGTAGAAACAGACTGCTCTTTCTTTCCAGGTGGCATCCCAAGCATATCTACTGGACACATGAATAATTGGCCTAAAACATCTGGACACTGATATTCGACTTTCCAATAACGGCTTGGTCATGCACAGCATTCTTCATCGTGATAATTCCCTTGAGGGAAAACTCATTTTGAATGGCTTTATTTATAACTCTTCTATTCAGTTTGTTAAATCCCCGTTTCTCTTCTTGTTTATAGCAAAAGAGTAAAAACAAAGTTGAAACCTTTTAAGTTTTGTTAAAATCTAAATTGTTAGAACAAGGCTATTGAGATGACTAATTCAAAAAAAAAAATTGTTCTTAGAAATTTGTTTAAAAAAACTGCAGTGTTACTTTTAATTCTAATTTTATTCAAAATTGAACTTTAAAAAAATACATTTGTGTTTGATACTGAACTTTTTTGCTTGGAGGAAGTTAATTTCTATAAAATGTTGCACTTTTATCGTCAATAACATTCTATAATGATGGCATATGTTACTCTCGTGTTGCTACCATATTACTCTCATATTATTTTCATGTAAAAAGTAATATCTTAACTTTTTAATTAAGTATTAACTGAGAAAATAATTTGGTAAATTGTGATCATCCTTCTTTGAATGTTGTGAACTGGCACTACAGAATCACAAACAAAGAACTGTACCAAATAACAGAAACCACATCACTTGAGAACCACCAACAGCAGCAACACCTAAAATGGATAGCACAACTCAAAGTGAAAATAATGACATAATCAAGTTGTTGACATTCCACACAACTTCAAAAAAAAATTAGGAAACAAACCTACATCAGTACTGGAAAGCACAATAATAGCCACTGGACTTGAAAAACCTATTTTCCTGAATTTTTTTTATCATTTCAACCCAAGTAAGGCAATAAAGATACTAAGATGCAAAGGGATACCAATTGTGAAAGAATATAAGAAAAGAAAACATTATTAAGGAGAGAAGACAACAGAAGACAGAATATAATGATTGACATTGCATTTAAATTTTTAAAGATCAAAATTGACTGAAAAGCAAGAGATCAGAAGAGAGTTCTACAAGTGCAAAGTGCGAGAGAAGAAACCGTTAGCATAAAACTTAGAGTCCAGCCATTTCAACTATAATAATGATAAGACCTTGCTGCCAATCAATTACTGCAATGAAATTTCTAAAATCTAGATCCCAAAGATTTCATCAGGAAAATTACCATAGAAGTATTTATAAAAAAGTCACAGGTAAGCTACATTATGATAGTGGGATGGTGATATGCCAGGTCAGGACCGATAATATGGCAGATTCTTCTTTGGATTTTATCAACGATCTCTAAATACTTAGCAGGAGCACAAAACCATATGTGGCAACAATATTCAAAGCATTGTTGATTGATAGACTTATAAATATTTAAGATAGATTCAGGTGAGAAAAATTATCTTGCATGACACAATGAACCAACTTTCCTAATAGCAGACTTTATAAATTTCAACTGACAGTGGTATTGGCTGCTTAGTCAATGAATACCAAATGTTTCCTTGTAGGAAAATGGCTAATATTACAATTACCATTGTTTAATGACAAAAAAAATATTTCTAAAGGTCTTATTTAAGTAAAAGACACCAAAAGGAAACCAGGAACTTGAAGAGATATGAGAATGGGTGAATGAACCTGTAGGAACCACTTTCTTATTGCAACTTTACCTGTCCTAACAGAAGTAGTGAAAGGCTCTTACCTCCATACTCAACCATGACATAGATCAATCCTTTTATAATAGTATTTACTTGTGCTCCCTGACAGGCAAGAAGTTAGGTGAGCTTAGTTTGGTTGATTCACATGTCAACTCTTGTTGGGTTGTTTAATGTTGAATTTTGTTTGGGTCACCTGGTGAGGATCAAACTCATGAGTCAGTTGTAATAGTTAGCCAGACTAGCTATCCATTATCCAACTATTTTATTTGGTTGATTGAGTTTTGACATAATAACACTTGTTAGGTTATTGTCAAATTTTTAAGGGGCACCCAGTGTGAATCAAACTTACTACTCAATAGTAGTAGTCAACCATAGTAATCTAGCTGACTCTTACCCAACACCAATGCACCCACACTGTTGAGAAGTGGGACACAAGCAATTTTGAATATGGAAGCAGAAACGTATATGGATGAGAGACAAAAATTTCCCAGTTGCCCTGGATATTACTGCAGATCTTAGTCAATGGATCCCCAAAAATGAGGCTATTTATTTTTCAATGCACTAGTTTTGAGATTGGGTCACAAATATAAGACACTCAGTGAAGATTGAACTCACAACCAAATATTAAAGCTATGTATTACAGTGGTTCAACAATGTTTTTTTATAATAATTTTTGTCAGAATCATTGAGATGAGAAATCATCATCATATGTTGTACTGTTCAGATAAGCATCCTCGTCTTGCTTGTTATACTCACGATGTTTGCCAGGATCTTTAAGATGCAGAATTATCATTAATAAATGTCTTACAATTCAGCCTAGCATTCTCATTTTGCTTGTTATACTCACAATGCTTATTAGAATCTTTGAGATAAGGAATTATCATTATTATATGCCTTTCAATTTGGCCCAGTATCCTCATCTTGGTTGTTAAGCTCACAATGTTTGCCAGGATCTTTGAGGAATTATTATTATTAAATGCTTTGTTATTTGGACCAGTATCCTCATTTTGTTTGTTATACTCATAATATTTTGGCCATTTTAACCTCTGGCCTTTATCAAGTGTTTGTCTTGGTACTCAGTAAACTTGTTAGAATCTTTAAGCAAACACTTTTAGTCCATGGTGAGATTGTTCTTATTCTGCCTTCTATGCTGAGGTAATATTTCCTATCTTATGTTAATTCTGACTTATTCCCTTTTCTGCCACTTTGTCATTTCTTCCATGTGTCTCATGGTCAATCTAAACCAATACAAAAAGGAGGTCAAACTAGTGGCTTCAAGTGTTGGTTAAAACATATCTTGTTCTCTAGCAGTTGTGAGTTCAATTCCTGGATCAGTTAGTGCTGAAAAGTCATATTTGTTCAGTGAAAGAAACGAACAAGCGACACAAATTTGGGTGAGGGGTGAGTACTAACTGATATGAAATCTTGTCTAAACATGGAATGTAGAATGAGAATAATCTGCCTTTGGGGTTTAATTAAAGAATTTGGTTCAAAATCCTATGAAGGTTGTCAAGTATAAAGAAAGACACTTGAAGATGACCAGAGTGTACAAGAGCCGAAACGTTGTAAATATAACAATCAAGCTGTGCATGCTGGTTCAAATAGCAAAATCTATCCTAAAAAAATGTCACCTGATGAAGGTCAGAGACTGAAATGATGTGAGTAGAACTACCAAGATGAACACTCGAGTGTGTATAATAGTTTTTTTTTTTATTGAATGATTTGTTTTTTCAACTTTTTGCAGATTATTTAAGGCCAGAAAATATTTTTAGATTATAAGAATTTGGAGATTATATGTGTTCAGCATACCTACAGACGATGATGAGTATGTCCCCATTCACATAAATACAGTTGTAAATACTGTATGGGGGTCTGCATTTGCAGATTCATTGTTGAATTTACTTGATTCACTTCTAGCAGTTGACTACTACTTCTATGTGGCACTGTCGAATCTTATATGTGTTGTTCTTTTCTTAAGTATTATTGTTCATTACCAACCTTTGTGTGATTATTTCATTCAGTAAACTTCCCTAGGTTACAAGAATACTGATTTATGGATATAAGTCCTACTAATTACCCTATAGCTGGGCAGGGAGAAGAGGTGGATTTGTACTTTTCCCAAGGGTATTTTGCATGTAAATGAATATAACAAACCTGACAGCAATTGGAACAAAACTCTCCAATTTCCAATTCTAAGCTGTTATCCATTACACCACCCACACACTCAAGCTTACAACACCTGACATTCCCAAGTGGTCACCCTTCTAGGTACTGACCAGGCTCAATGTTGTTTAACTTCAGTGATCATACAAGAACCGTAATCTCTGAAGAAGATCAGAGCATACAATGGCTGAAACATTATAAGTATAATAACCAGGATGAACATGCTAGTTTGAATAGCAAAGTAGTTAATTATTTATAAATTAAAAAGCCAATTTAAATCTGGGATATTTTTTCTTGGACATAGATTAAAATTTTAAAATTAATATTTCTTGTAAAATGTCCTTAAAGGCTGTTTCTTTGTTTTATGTTGTCATGACATTGGTAAAGCTGTACCATGATGATTGGAAGTGGGACAGGTGATAACTATTTAGGGACATGATTCTCCTAAAGAAATTATCAAAATAAGAGATTAGTACCTAAAAATGCAGTGTATGTATGTATGAGCATGTGGCCTAGTGGTTTGAACATTCACTTTCTGACCATTAGACCCAAGTTCGAATCTTACCATGGTTGATTTGTCAGGAAGCTAACTTCTTGGTATGATCAGTATGGAAGAGGGAATTATTGGAAAGTGCCTGAAAACCATACCACTGGTTGACCCAAGCCTTGGAAGTCATCAATATTTGAGCTAGCATGAAGTCACATACCATCGTGACTGAGGGCCTTGATCATGCTGGCCTTGATCAGACTGTTGATCATAGTGAGATAATACACTCTCTCCCAGAAACTGTAACTAAGGTTTGCTCAGCATAAGTATAAACCAGAGGTGAGCTCTATGGCTGTTGAACAAACACAAATATGCCTGAGCAGGCATCTGCATTTGGGATTAGTGGACTGATATCCTCGGGTATGAGTGGCCAGCCATTATGTATGTATGTATGTGTGTGTTTATTCTTATATTTAGACTTATTAAAGATTTTATAGAATAAGGTCCCCACCCTGTTAACCCTAACCCTAACATTTCAGCCATATTTTCTGCTAGTATAAACAAATCAATCCAAAAGGGATATCCTTCTAGATTAGCCATTTTCAAACTATCATTCATCCATTTTGTTTCTTACCAAGTGCTGAATACTCTTTCTAGCCTTACACGGAATTGACAGAGTCATCCCATCCCACTTTGGTATATCCCTGTGAGTCACCATGCCCCCAGGGACTTTCCACCAACTAGTCACAATTACCTGTTCCCTAAAAGTTATGCTGATGCATTGATTTGTAAACAGCTGCTGTCAGGAAAAGGCAGAACATTCATTTGATGTGCAGTGGAGAGGAGCTGTTTGTTTTCCTTCATTTTATGCAGGTTTGTTGACCCCCGCCCCAAATTGTTATAAAGCATTTGATCAATACCGGTGATTTATTTATACTGTGGGGAAAAGCATTCAAGTTAAAAGCAAGAAACACTTCTTCTTTATGTTGCGGCCCTTCAGGATATCCACAATTTTCTATCCTTTAAAGTTCTTAACAAAGTTTGTCTTTTTACTATCCCTCACCCTACCAGTGCGGCTATCGGTTTTACAGAAACTAGTTAGGCATGTTCTTCATTGTTTCTTTCTATTCATCTGGCTTTCACTATAACCTGTGAGTGTCAAATTCTTCCAGCTCTCTTTCCTTTTTATGTTCTCTAGAAATGTCAACTCTTTCTGATTTGAAGTGCAGGTGTCTTTTTGTTTCTATCTTCCTTAAAGCTTTCTTACATGCTCCATTTATAGTATTCTCAGCACCCTTCTGTAGAACCACATCTCTAATATCTCAAATCACCTCTTTCTCTGCATTCACTGTCATATAAAAGGATTTTAGGGAAAATTTAAACAAAAAGTATACTTATTCAGAGCATCAGAAAGAGATATTTGCAATTTCTCGGGTATATGATGAGGAAAGGTTGCTGAGAAAATTTAACTATTTAACCCATAGATGGAGACAGATGAATTCACACATTTTCCAAGACTATTTGTACAAAAGTGAATGTAATGAACTTCACTGAAATTCAAAGTTTGTTTGCAAATTTTTTTGTTCAGAACAGTTAGACTATTTTCACATTCACACACACACACATATATATAAAAGAAATATATAAAATTAGGAAGAAAAATAAACCCAACAATAATTAAAATGCTGGTATTTATCAAATAAATTGTTTACAATGCAAAAATGTGGGAAAGACATCACATGATGTAAAATATACATATACAAACACAAGAGAGATTTATGTTTGGACAACCATTGTAACTCTTTTGTATCACACAGGAACAATGCGGCCATAATTTTGATTTTACTTAATCTTTTTATGTGCCATGTTCTTTCAGGATATAGGCAATCATGGCCCTCCACTTCTCTCTATCCATTGTGGCTCTCAACAGGTTTTGTGTTTCTGACAACTCCCCCAGACCATGCTCTGCCATTCATCTGTCCATGCCCGCCATATACAGTAGCGTCCAAAACTAAGGGACAAAATTTTAAAACCTAATATTTGTTAGAAATAACAACTGTGAAAAGCTGAAATTTTGACAACTGGTAGTCGTTATCATCCATAATAACATACTAAAATTTGAATCATTTGCAAAGGATAGAAAAAGAATTATAACAATTATTTATTTATTTTCAAATTTGGAACGTCCAAAAGTAAGGGACAAAATTGAGAAAAACAATGTAAACGGCAAAAAAACAATAAAAATACATGTACAATCAATGTTTAGTAAATGATCCCTTGCTCTCAATGACAGCTGCACATCTTCGACTACAAGAACGAATCAGTTCTTGACAATCCTCGATACTAATTTTAGATCATTCTTCTTGAAGCTTCACCCACAAATCCTCCGTGTTAGTGAGATTTCTTTCCATAACTTTCCTCCTAAGGTCTTCCAAAGATTTTCTATTGGATTTAAGTCAGGACTTTTGCGGTGGCCAATCCATAATTTCCAAATCTTGCTCGCTAAGGTAACTCATTACCACCTTTGCCTTGTGACATGGGGCATTATCTTGCATAAAGGTAGCCCTATCGAAACCTGAATTCTGTATGATTGGCACAACATGATCTTGAACAATGTTTTTATAGATCTGTGCATTTACACGAGTTTGTAACCGGACAAGAGGCATTGTACCTTGGCTAGAAAACATTCCAAATACCATGACGCTTCCGCCCCCAAACTTGACAGTTTTCTTAGTACACTTTGCACTTAATCTTTCACCAATACGTCTCTTTACATTGTTTTTTCCATCATTTCCAAATAAATTAAACTTGCTTTCATCACTGAAAAATACTTTTGCCCAATTTTCATATGTCCAAATTACATACCTGTTTGCAAACTCTAATCTCTTCTTCTTATTCTTCGAACTAACAAGTGGTTTCTTCCCTGGGGTTCAATTAAACAGCCCTATTTCTTGCAGTCATCTACAAACAGTCTGTCTTGACACATTAACACATGAGGTACTATTCATAACCCTTTTAATTTCTGTGCAAGACTTAAAACGGTCCTTTAATGACATACGCTGCATTATTCGATCTTCTCTTGCCGAAGTTTTGCGGGGTCTGCCGGTTTTAAAAGCACTAACTATTTTGCCAGTATCATTGTAGGATTTAACAACCCTGCCTACAACACTCTTGGAATGTTTCACTTTCTCTGAAATCTCTCTAATGGTGTGCTTTTCCTTGTGTAGCTTCACAATAGCTTGTCTCACAGAGTAATCAAGTTTTTATGTTTCGCCATGGTGCCGACTGATGCAACGTTTACAAATGACTAAGTAAGACTTATTCTTTAGAGGAAATCAAAAAATTTGAATATAGCATACTGTTTACATTGTTTTTCTCAATTTTGTCCCTTACTTTTGGATGATCCTATTTTGAAAATAAATAAATAATTGTTATAATTCTTTTTCTATCCTTTGCAAATGATTCAAATTTAGTATGTTATTATGGATGATAACGACTACCAGTTGTCAAAATTTCAGCTTTTCACAGTTGTTATTTCTAACAAATATTAGGTTTTAAAATTTTGTCCCTTAGTTTTGGACGCTACTGTATGTCATGTTCTGCTTTTCCCTGTTTCTTTTTCCCTCTATTCATCCCGTGAGTACCAGATTCTCCAGGCTCTCCTTTCTCATCACATGTCCCAGAAATTTCATCTGCCTCTTCCTTATGTTAAAGATAAGCTTCCTCCTTGTTTGCATCCTAATTTTACTAATGCCATCCTAATTAAAAAAAAAAACATAATTCTTTAGGGAGAAAATACTTTGAAGGTTTAATAATAAGATACTATAAACACACACTTAAAACATTACATTACATCACCATCTTTCTTTGAATCCATTCTTAAAGAATTTAACTTATGTCTAATACAAACAGTATATATATAAAGACAGCCCCCAGATTAATATAATATCACCCCACTATGCCAAATGACCATATGAAAGCAAAAATATTAGAACTCCTTCAACTAGACAGACACACATACACAATTACAAATAACATTACCATCCAATGCCTGCTTAGACACAGAATCTTAACAAACTTACATACATATAGAATTATCTATGGTTTTAATGCATGTGGTACATGACTGACCAATGAGAATCAATCCAAACAAATCTGAAAATTCTGTTTTTTGTCCTTTTTCTCTCAATCTATGATGAAGTTTTAATAAATGTGAAACATGTTAGATTAATAAAAGTTTCCTATGTGTTCTATATCATATATATATATATATATATATATATATATATATATATATATATGGACTTTGCCATCATCTTTCATCCCCAAGCAAAGCAATAAAGTTACGAAGATGCAAGAGGTTAATGAGTATGAGAGAATATGAGAAAAATGTCTATGTACATATCAGGCCACTGAGGCCATTGAATAGATAGTTCCCTCTGAAGTTTCCTTTGCAATAACTGCCAACTGGTAAAGCAAATGGATGGGGATCCCAGGGTCATTCATGGCCTCAGCCTACTCTTGAACTTGGAACAGGGGAATAGTTCAACTTTTCTAAATAGGGAATTATCCTCCTCATCTTGTTAGCAAATGAAGAAACAAATGCGACTGCCAAGTGGGCTACTTTTGGTAAGCAGAACTGGTGCTGTGTGTTGAACCAAGCATCTGGCATAGATGCCTAAAATGGCATCTATATGATTGCCAAAGGATTCCAAGTTGATATTGAGGGCAAGGATGGTGACCATGTAAGTTGGAATTCAGTAACAACTAAACTGCTTAATTGACCATTCCTGAAATAATGTACCAAATGCCAGACTGTTGTCGTAATGAGTGATAGCTTGATTGAGCAAATAACTGATGCTGCAATGGATAGCACGATATGATGAACAAGAAAGCCTAGTGTTTCAACTCAGGTAGAGCCAACCATGGGTGAAAATCTTGGTAGTGGTAGCAAATATTTAAACAAGATCTTTTCTTGCTCTGAACAGTACTTACTCTGATATTCATTCCTCCATCTGTTAATTCCTCCAGTCATTCGATAAAACTTGTCAAGTGTTTTACAATGTTGTCGTTCTCTTTTTATTTTTTACTCAAATAAAAAAATAAACTGAAAAATTAATAAAAGAAAAGAAAACTCACAGCTTTCTTGCTTTGTTTCTTGATCCTTCTTTCATTCAATCCACCCACTGCTAGATACCCATATTTCTTGCTTTCAGCTCTGATTGTGTGTGGCAAAAATTTAAATACTTGTTCAATGTCATCTGTTAATAAATTTGCTTTCAAATGATTTTATTGATAATAACTCATGATCTCTTCTTTTCTTTTGTAGGTAAGTAACTTTTTCTTCAGTGCCTGAAAGATAAACCTTGTTGATACTCAGATCTTCCAAAATGCACAAATAGACCATTTTCAAGGTATGTGTATCTTTTTCAAGATTACAAGAAAAATCTTGTTATAATTCTGCAAAATTTAGTTCCATTTTTCATTCAATTTTTCCTTAATAATATTATTACTATTTAATATTAGTACTTACCAAGTGGTTAAAAGATTTTTTAAAAATATTGTGTCCCATATTCTTGTTGTAGCAGATATGAATTTTCTTAATTTCCCTATGTGATATATTATCTAATATGTCAGATTTTTAAAAACATATATATGCTATCTTATTATCTAACTATATACATTATGAAATTATTTAACTATCTTTTTAAGAGCAATGAAGAGGTTCTGTCTTTATGCTAGACCTCCAGTGCCTAGAGATAACACTTTGTTACTTGCAACTGAGACTGAAACCAAATATGAAGATAATCTACTGATGTAATGGAATAACCTGCCACCCCAATGAGTGACTACACTATAGGTAGTAACTACCTTTAAGTATCTGTAAGTCATTGGACTACAGAGTCTAGCTGAAATCTTTTTCAGCTGTACTGTCAAACTCTCTGCCTTCGGGCAGGGAGGAACCTGGACAAGGATATGATCCTGTTTATGCTGGGTCTACAGGTATTTTTTGGCCAAGCCTATGGGCTCAGGAACCCCACATCAAATTTGGCCTTGTGCCACGTGACTGCTTGGGGTAGTTGCTAGATACTTTTGAGCTGGGGTCTGTTAAGTACAACTCAGACTTACGAGAGAACTACCAACCTTCCAATAGTAGCACTCACTACTGGATTGACTTGCGATGACCTTCTGCATAACTGTTACCTTTATTCTTATTGTATTGGTTTTACAATAACCCTTTACTTATTTTATCCACCATGTTTTTCAAGTATATATTCCTATTACCATGGAATATAACATCTACAATAAGAATTAAGTAGAAAATGTTTATATTTTATTTTCTGTCCATGCATTGATATATATTTTCCTTAATGACATCAGATTTGATTGTAGATGTTATTTTCATTTTCCCATGTGAGTTGCATAACAGAATCTAAATTCTTGTCTATACTGCAGACTGTTCCCTGTGCAAATAGCATATTTTGTTGATAATGTAGATTTCAACAGAAGAATGGGGTGCCTCTTGTGACATACAAGTAACTGTTTTATAAACTGTTTTGTTCCATATTCCTGTAGTCTTTTTCAGCAGATATGGATTTCATTATGTAATATAGCAATTCAGCTACTATGTCTGCTATTAAGAAAATTGTCTCACCATATCCAGCTAGACAAATTTGTTTGCCAAAATCTGTTTTGCAACTTTATAAATCTGCCATTAGTCCATGCACTGCACATTGCTGCCATATCTAATCTGCTGCTACTGCTATGTATCTAGAAATTCTTGACAAAATCCAGAAAAGGAACTGCAATATTATTGGTCCTGACTTGTAGCATGTAGCTTCCTAGTGGCTTTTTTATAAATAAATTCATGGCAATTGTTCTGATGAGCTTTCCTCTTTGGTACCTAGACTTTATGAACTTAAGTGCAGTACAAGATTGGCAGTTAGGTCTCATTATTTTACTGTTGAAATTACTAGATGTAACTATAGATTCTAATAGTTTCTTCTCTCACACTTCTTGTTTGTTGAACTCTCTTCTAGCATCTTGCTTTTCAGTTAATTAGGATCTCCAAAGATTTAAATGTAATATCCACCATCATTTTCTATGTCGTTGAATCATGCCCTTTTATTGTCTTTTCTTCACAATAACGTTTTCTCAATTTCTGTCATTTCATTTTTCATCTTGTTGGCACGCCGTTTTAAAAAAATGTGAAGGTGTCACTGGTCTCATTGTTGTTCAGATGAGCTCATTTTTTCCTTGGATTTCTAGTTATTTTAGTTACTTTGTAATTTTAATTATTTTAGTTTGAACATTATACAGTGAAAACTCCAGATCAAAATTCATTCAATAATTATGTCTCTAGCGACAGACTTGCTGGTCCACTCTTATATAAAAGTCATAATTTGGACAAATAAGTGATTTCAGTTTTGCTTATCATCAGGGGACAAATAAATATGTTCAGGTTCTTGTCTGTCATTAAAATTAATATACAGTAATGTGACATTCAAATACTGAGTGCTTGTTTGTGCTGACAGTGATGGCCATAAAAGAAATTAATAGGTTTAGGGGAAGATCATCATTAAGATATAAATGTCAATGCAGAGGAGAGAAAACGAAACAAGAAATGGCCATCAGATTCTAATCCCTTTATAAAATCCATTATCTAGTTGAAAGTTGTTCTTAGTGTTTAAAGTTAGAAAAAGCCTGAGTCCTTTCTTTCTTGCTGGAATAAAATCCTCTCTGTAGTGTCTGTTACATTCACTTATATGTAAACACTCTGGAAAGGTATGAATCCATCTCTTCTTCCCTCAGCTTTGGGTTAAATAGTAGTATTTATATCTGGAAAATCATTGGTGACTCCAAAAAATGGCTAATGCGATATTGACTCAGAATTATTCTCACAATCAAAATTTTGGCTTCAAGTAGTCTACAAAGGGTGGATAAGCCATAAAAAATTCAATCAATTCATCAATTTTTATTTCTTAATTCATTTCACCCCAAGCAAAATAATAAAGTCACTAAGATACTAGGTATTACTGAGTGTGAAAGAATAAGAGAAATAAAAACATTATTAAGGAGCAAGAGCAATAAAATGAGAGGAATCAAGAAAACAAAAGATAACGATTAACATTGCATTTAAATTTTGGAAAATCAAAGTTGGCTGGAAAGCAAGAAGCAGGAAGAGAGTTCTACTAGCAAGAATTATGGGAAAAGAAATGGTAGATTAGAACTTATGATTATGTCTAGCCAATTCAACTTGAAAATGATGAGACCTTGCTGCCAATCTAGTACTGCACATAAATTCATACATTATAGATACTGAAGTGGAAAGTTCATTAGAACATTTATCATGAAAGTAATTATAGAAAAGACACAGGGAGGCTACATTATGGCAATGGGAAAGTGACTGAAGCCAGGATGATAGGTCAGGACCAATAACATTCTTATTTGGATTTTATCAAGAACTTGCAGCATGGCCCAGCGTTGCCCATGCTTGATTAAAAAATCATACGACTCATACAGCAATCGCTATCACTTGACTTAAAATATTTTTGCCCTTCCTTGCCTTTAAAGGAGTGCCCTTTGCCATGCTGATGTTGCTACATGCCTTACTTCTTGCCTATCTCACACTGCGAATTTTTTCTAAGCTCTATACTAAACATTAAATCTGCTATGAAAAAAGAACTAAACAAAATGAACACAAAATGATCAGCTTTAAAAAAGGACTTGTAACTAGAAAAACCGAATGAAAAAAGAATGTTAACAACAAATACTTTTTCACACCCAACCCAGTTCTGCGAAATCAGAATCAACATTGAGTTTAAGCAAGCAAATGAGCCAATTGGAGTAAAGTGCCATGCAGATTTAAATTTTTCCCACTTGTGACAAATGCAGCTATCGATTTTTTTTGCATGCTAGCATGCTAGTTAACATTCATGTCAGTCAGTTGTTGGCTCTCACATTGACCAATAGAATCTTCCTGCCTATTCGTGACAGCCAGCTATAGGCTCTCACTCAGGCCAGTAAAAATGGCCGCAAACTGCATGAAAACTGCTGTAGAAGCATGAAAAAATTGATTATTTCCACTATCAATGGGAGTTGGGAAATGCAAAGTTGGTCTTGGCCTTCCCGCTAACTTGGAGCATGTGCATGTAAATTTTGGTGCAAATCCGTCAAAAATTGTGGCCATGCATTCGTTACACACACACATCCTGCCTTTTATAGATAGAGATTTCTAAATATATAGCTGGTGCACCAGGCCATATGTGGCAGCAATATTCAAATTGTATAAGTATACAACAGTAGAGATCACAAGTGTATGTCCATTTCTGCATTTGTATATGCACTAATGTATACAATCTTGTCTATTGAACAATGTGCATGTCCTTGTATATGTAGCAATGTACATGCTATTCTCTATATAACATTGTGTAATTTTGGTTTGCACAAATCAATGACAATCATGCTTGCCTGAATTCTATTAGGGGATTTGAATTAAACATATGGTTGGCAACATGATTATTTCCCATATCCACTGAAAGACATTTCTTATAACAACATCAATGTCTTGACTTTCAGCATCTTTTTAATTCCTGTATTTATCTTATGCTTTTAACAGAAGAGATGTATCATTATTTCATGACAAAATTATTAAAATTTTAATTTCTTTTTTTCCTCTGTCATCATGAACATTCTCTTTCTTTATTACAAAAATAAAACTCTTAATTGTAATCAGGTATGTTTAAAAACTCACTTAACACTAGATTACTTCTGCTTAGAGATTAGAACTACAGGTAAAGCTAACTTAAAAATGTATATGCAGTTGGCATTTGGTTAACTACAGAGTAGTATTTTGACTTTGCAGACAAATGCACACACTTGAATCTAATGTAAGGAATGAAATTCTATAGAATCTCTTGGGACTGATCAAATGAATTATCCAATGAAATGGATAAAAAAACTGAACATTTGCTTTTCCAACAAATCCCAGCATAAAACTAAGACAAAGGGACAGTAGTGCCAAAAATGGCTGAAGCTCTGGGAACAGTCTCCAGGGTGCTTAACAAAGAAACTAAAATAACTAGAAATCCAAGGAAAAAATGAGCTCATCTGAACAACAATGAGACCAGTGACACCTTCACATTGGTGTCAACAGCATTTTGGACAATCAAGGCATTACCCATATCTGTTGAAATTCATCATGGTATCATTTTACAAGCATAATATCTGTACCTTATAACTTCAGGTAGATGAGTTTTGAATTCAGAGTTGACTGGTTGCCAATAACTGCTAGAGAGCTTGCTTTACACTGCTAGTTAACCCATATCTGGGAAGAGAAGAGATGGATTAATACAGTTATCAAGGGTATTTGCATGAAAGGGAATATAATGAATTTCAAACTTGGTTCTCTGATATCTCATTCCATAATACTCATTACACTACCTGCATATCCAAACAACAGCATTAGTAAAATACTGTGAGGAGTCCTGGAATATTGAAGAGACTTGCTGTTAATCGATCTGCAGTGAAAACCACCAATTGTGAGAAAATTAGATAAAATTGCTATAATGAAATGACAATACTTAAACATGTAGATAGTTCCACTCATATCTATATATATATATATGCATGAATTTATCTACCAGTATATATGACAATACTTTAGAGATTGGATATTGGTTAAAAATGGTGTTTCCTTGTTGTTTAAAAGAAAACATTTGATATTTTGTATCTTAGCCTCTGAAATTTTACTATTTTGAAAATATTGGGTAAAAATGGTGTTTCCTCGATATTTAAAAGAAAACATTTGATATTTTGTACACTAACCTTGCGATTCTCATATTTTGAAGATATTGTCTTAAATCCTGTTTCCTTGGGGTGTAAAAAATGTTTGAATACTTTCTTTCTTTAACCTTTGAAAGACGGTATCAACTATAACCATCAAAAAACATGTTTCCTTATTCTTTAAAAGAAAATGTCTCTGTGTTTGTGTATGCTTATGTGTGTATGCATGTGTGTATGGATGTGTATGCCTTTTATTCAGTCATAAAAAAATTTGGTTGATGTAATCAAATTTCTAATTTTTTTCTTAATTTCTTTATATTCAACACAGTGAGTCCTGCTGCTTAGATTTCCACAAATTTCTAAATTTATTGAGGCCCTTATTAAGAGTGTAACACAATTTAAATGTCTGGTAAATGTAATCTATCATTCATTCATTTGTTATTGATGTAAGCATTGCCATTTTATGAGAAGCCTGGAAAAATATTGACAAAACTGAGGCAATGATTAAAAAGAAAAAACACAAAGACAATGTATAAACTGATTTATCTTTCAAACAATTACCACCTGTGTAACCAAGACTGGATTTTTGTCTGTTTCTTTCCCCATGACATAAAACCTTCGAATAAACAAGTTCTTCCAAATATAAAATCTTTTAATGGTATTTGAAGAAAAAGCCTTTACCAGATATTGGGTTTTGTTGTTAAATTAATTCTTACCTTTTTTTAAGATTTTTTTTAGAGAAAAAGAATCTTTTTTTTTTTATCTGTGCCCTTATAATGGTTGTCTGCTTTAGAGCTGTTCTCTTGGCTGGAGTCCATTTTCTTTAGTTTGTCTTGAACAAATAAAATAGTGAATGGCCGAATGTTTGGTCAACATGGCACAGTATTAATCAATAAGCTATTTCCTTTGCAAGAGACTAAAGTGTATTTTTTGTTTGTTTTGCCAAACAACTCTTTGATTGGCATCCAAGATTTATAAAGATTTCATAGACTCATGAAAAGTTTTCTATTGATCTCTGTAATCTGGCTTAAATGTATTTATATTCTGTTAAACTTTTGATAAGGATGTCCGTAAAAACAGACATAGCATATATAAATTTCAATAGACAACTGAATATATTGAGTTAAAGACAGGTAAGCAAAAAGGCAATATACAGAGATTTGAAGATAGGCTGCTATATTTTAAATTATTTCAGATAAAACTTTTCTGTTGTTATTATTACAAAGTTCATCCCATTTTAATGTTGCTGTTTTTCATCCCAACACACTGGCCCTATACAGTCTTCATTATTACTGTTATTTTATCCTTATCATTGTGGGTTTATACATTCTTCATTATTACTGTTATTTAATTACTAGTTCTATTCCATCTTATCATTATTATTTGTTATCTAAACACTCTGGGCCTATACACTCTTTATTATTGCTATTATTTCATTACATGTTTCATCCTGTCTTATTGTTGTTTTATCCCAACATTCTCAATCCATATCCTCTTCATTATTACTATTATTTTATTACTAGTCTTATTCCATCTTATTATTATTGCTTTTGATCCAAACATTCTGGGTCGATATTCACTTCATTATTACTATTATTTTATTGCTTGTTTTATTCAATTTAATTCAGTTATGTGTCATGCATGATTCAACATGATACATGCTTAGGTGATGATGTATCTTTTGATACATGACTGACAAGGTAGATTTTTTCCTGCAGTAGGTTGCCATTTCTTTCTGCAGTAGACCAGTTGCCACCCAAGGCTATAGAACCCAATCTGTCTTGCTATTTACCCAAGTGAATGTAATGGATTCAACTAGAATTCGAACTTGGCTCTCCGATTTCTCAATCCAAGCCGCTATCTATTACCCCACCATGCCTCCTTGAATTAGTGATGCTTTTTATGCCAATACTCTGGGTCTATACACTCTTCATTATTACTATTATTTAATTTAATTACTAGTTTTCTACAACTTTATTATTTTTACATTTTATCTCAACACACTGAATTCATCTGGATGATTCGCTTATTGTCAGACAATACATACATATATATATATATATATATATATATATATATATATGTGTGTGTGTGTGTGTGTGTGAAACATGATGAATGCAAACACATGAAATATGTTACTTAAAAGTTGAACTGATGACATAAGCTACTAAAAATGTTTGCAAATGGCTTAGACATGGAAAGTGTATTCAAAAGTATGAACAAAGAAGCAGAAAATCTATTAGAAATATTGAAATGGTAATTAAAAATTAATCAACAATAACCTTTGTTGGTTTTTATTCAGAACATGCACAAGTCAAAGATAAATACACCCAACATATATATATATATATATATATATATATATATATATATATATAGTACATATAATAAATCTGTTGATATATAATCCAAGTAGATCCTAGTAATATAAAATATTAAAACTGATCCACAAAAAGTGCTCAATGTACTTATTATAACAGAGCATATAAATAACCCAACCCAACCCAAAATTACCTCATATGGGTGGGGATGAGTACAGATCTATTTCAACCGATCAAATCCATGTCAGTCTTATTCAACCCTGGTATGTAGACAGTGTTTGTGTCATGATTAGAAATTTAACTTTGACAGCTGTCGAAAAATTGATACATAATTTATCTGTTTCAATGTGTCAGTCATACAAAATGCCCAAGTTGGTGGTAATGGGAGGATGGAAGGTATTAGCCTTAAAGGGAAGAGTTTTTATAAAATTAACCTGGATATTAACATTATGACATTAAATTGGGGTTACATGAAGAATGAGGTGTTAAGTTGAAACTAAAATAGGGTTGGAAAGGGAGTTTTATAAAAAAAATTAGGTTCCTATTTAAAAAAATAATAAATTATACTTAAAAAATAGATATATTAAAAAGATTAACAATAAGTCATATTTATATAATGTATATTAAACTTAAATAAGAATATATTTTAAAAAAATTATATTAAAGAATAAAATTTTTTTTAAAATATCGTAAGATAAAATAAATTATACATTTTTAACTTTATAGGTAAGTTAAATCAAGTTATATTAAAAAAAACATACAAAGTTATATTTTAAAAAAAAACTTTAAAAAATATATAGATAAAGAGGTGTAAGTGATAAAAGAAAAGAGATTTCTTAGAATAGGGGAAAATTATAAGATATAATTAATATGGGGAAGAAATGGGAATATAGAAATTAGAAATAGTTATACATTCAACATTTGAAGAGTTAGAGAATTAAAAAGTAATAAAGTAAAATCTATATTATAGAAGTTTAAATCTACTTCTATGTTGACATTTTAAAATTAATTCATTCCGTTAATTTAATAGTTTGCTTTAATTTAATTACTCTACTTTTTTTTTCTAAACACAAGTTACAACTATGTCTAAGACTCTTAGGAGAATGAGTGAAACTTGTAATTTTCTAGTCTACCTGTTGGTTTAAACCTTTCTCCATCAATTCCCAATTTTTTTTTTAAGAGCTGTCTGGTACTTTAATTTAGAGTTGGTAAAAGACTGTCTATGTGCATAAAATCTGTTTCCATTCTTGCATGAACACAGTCTACACACTGGGGTTGAATAAGACTGACATGGTTTTCATCAGTTAAAATAGATCTGTACCCACCTCATATGAGGTAATTTGGGATTTTATTGTGTAATATATACACACACACACACACATATATATATATATATATATATATATATATATATATATATATATATATATACAATCAACAACAAAATTATTCATACACCCATCAATTTTTAATATTTTTATCCATTTCTCAGAATTTAATGCTCATATGATGCCAGGTTCTTTATATGTTAATAAGCACAAAAAAGGGAATATGAAACTCAATTTTCAGAACAATAAGTTAAATACAACAAAGTTGACAGGTTATGTAAAATAAGAAATGACAAAGTTATCCATGCAGTAGAAAATATTGTTTTAAATTGATTGATTCATGTAAGTATAAGTAATTTACATAATTATTTTATTGGTGAAGCCTTCTAGACTATTTATTCAGTAGAATATTTGTGATAATTCTGGCAAAGAACATCACGTTGTACATAGAATGTCACCATTGTTATTCTTACATTAACAACATGATGGGGAAGACAAAAGAACTTAGTGTTGATTTGAGAGAGAGAAATATCAACTTTCACAAGTCAGGAAATAGTTACAGAACTATTTCAAATCTGTTAGCTATTAGCTATCCCAAGATACAGTCCATTATAAAGAAGTTTGGCATGACAAAGAATTTGCCTGGGCATGGAAGAAAACCCAAATTGTCAATGAGAACTGCATGAAAACTGTTGCAAGGTTAATATAAACCCAAGAGTTGTTTTAAAAAATATGGCCAAAAGTTTGGATATGATGGGTATCAGCGTAAGTACTTGCACAATATGACGTTGTTTAAATAGAAATTAGTTGTACGGAAACCAACCACTATGAACCCTTGTCATATTGTTGCTCAGTTTAATTTTAACAAAACATTCTTGGACAAAGAAAATTGCTTTTGGGAACAAGTGATGAAACAAAAATTGAGCTTTTTTGTCATAATGATCACCCGTGATGAATTCAAAAGTCTTTTAATCTCTTGTTCTTTTTGTTTTCACATAAGCTTACTTCTAAAGGGTGATTAAGAGCCTGTGAAACTCCCAGGTGATATCACCTTCTTTTGGTGAACATATACCTAATCATTCATGCATTAAATAATTTAGTTAAATTGTTAGCTATACAATGAAGTTCATTCCATTTCTTCCTAAAGAGCTTTACATGATGTACGCTTGGCAAACATGTCTTTTTTGATGGATTATTAGCTTAGCAGAGGAATTTCTGCAGTAGGGAATTTGGTGTAAGAAAGGTGAGACTTTCTGCCCAAAGAACACAGTGGCAACATTAAAACATGGAGGTGACTCAATGATGTTTTGGGGTTATTTTAACACAAGAGGAATAATGAAATCTGCAGACTATATCCAAATTCTGTATGAAAATCTACAACTATCAGTGCAAAATCTTCATCTAGGTCAATGATTTACTTTCCAGCAAATAATAATGCAAAAAATATGTCTAAATCAGTGACTGCGTGGCTTCAGAAAAAGAACTGCCATGGCCTACAATGAGTCCTGACTCATATCCAATTGAAAATCTATGGCAAGAATTGAAAATTCAGATAAATCGTCAGTCACCAAAAGTCTTTAGGAATTAGAACATGTAACCATTAAATAATGGAAGAAAATCCCCAAAAAGATTTGTTCAAATCTCATTAGAAACTTTAGAAAACAATTGCTGCAGCTTATAATGATGAAAGGCTATGCTATTGACTATTAATATGGTGAAAATTGTTCAGTGTTTTTCTATTTTTCATACTGGGTGAATAATTTTGTCTTTTCCTATTTTGCATAATTCATCTGTCAAATTTGTTGTATTTAACCTATTGTTCTAAGAAATTGAGTTTTATATTCCTTTTTGTATGCTTATTAACATATAAAAAATATCTGACACCATACAGACGTTATTTTCTGAGAATAGAATAAAAATATTCAAAATTGATGTCTGTACAAATAATTTTGTCATAGACTATATATATATATATATATATATATATATATATATATATAAAAGGTAACAAATTCAAACTAAATTATTCCCCATATGAGTTGATTTAAACCTAGAATTTTTACATATATATAAACATTCTAGGTTTAAATAGGAATTTAGGCATACTCAATGAATACAGTTTCTGCAAAAAACCATCTACAAACCTTCTACAACTCTAATCTTGGCAAGCAACTACCCCAAAATATTAGATTTCATGAATAATATAACACACGTGCAAAAACAGAAAATAAAAATTTCCCTTCAAGAAACAGATGTATTCAAAAAATTCTGATTTTAATATCTTTTCTCATCATGCTTCTATTTGGTTTGAAGGTCTACTAATATACAATAAATATTATTAGTCTTATTATCAATAGTATTATTGTGTTTTTTATCTGACAACTATAACTACAGGCACACACGCACATATATATATATATATATATATATATATATATATATATATATATATAGAGAGAGAGAGAGAGAGAGAGATCTATATAGATATAGAGATAAGCTGAATAATTTATTAGAGATTTATGTGTTATTGTTTCTTGCAATGTAATTCATTGACCCACTGTCCTTTCCTCCAACTGACCAATAAATTTCCTTCGTTATTCCCTCTTTTCTGATGACTGAATGCCAAAAATTTAATTTGTTAAATTTATGCATATTCATCACTTATATGCAATATTTTACTTCACACTTTAACAAAATTCAATCAAAATTAGTTTCAGAGAGAAAAGGCAATTTTATTTCTGAACTCTTTGATGCAAAATGGCTTCTGTTACAAGCCCCACAGATACAAGAATTGAAAAAAATCACAAGTTCAAAATTTATAAAAGCAAAAAGCAACAATGAAAATAATATATTGGCACAATATTTGCTCAGAATGAATGACTTTGGCTTCTTTATGAAATTATTCTTAGAATTAAGTTACTTTTGTGTTTAACTTTTCAAATCATTTAAACAAAAGATATATATATATATATATATATATATATATATATATATATATATATATATATATGTCATTCACAGACAGTACTGTTTCGCTGTATCACAGCTCTTCAGTGTGACTAGATATCCCAATGCCTCAAGCCTGGATTGAAACCCAACCAATTTGGTGTCGGTCAGAGTCCCTACCACTGAGTTATCTTCACTTGACAGATTGAGTAAGCCAAATCTAGCATATTGTTTTTACAAATGTAAACAAATGCCAAGCAGCCAAAGTACTCCATTCATTTTACTGAAGAGCTTTGCATTTACGCAGGTGACTGTTGTTTTTAGAATTAGTTTGTCATTAAACAGTGCTCTATTGAAAATATATTTTCAAGATGTAATAACAAACTACAAACCACCAAGCAGACATTATCCTGATAGTTGGGTTTTCTTTCAAGGATATTTCTTGCCTTGAACATCTACTGAGAAGCAAATTCTCTCCAGACCTCAAGGGACCTAAAGATGCTAGAAAAATTGTTTGTTCCTTGTACCATTTCAGTAATTATCTGAATCTCTCAGTAATACCCAATCTTTATAAGAGTCAGAATCCAGGTGAGAGTAAAAATAGAGTATTGCTACCACATCTGTACTGGAGCTGCCCAGTACTCATTTGCTTGTCTTGATAGAGTTCAAAAGCATCTATGCAACTGTTTCCATCCAACAACCCGTTACCACAGATGAAACAGTGTGAACCTCTTGCTGCTTTATCATTACTTCCATCTTATGTGTTCTGATGACGTACATTCCTAAGTTGCACCACCCCTGACCTTTACAAATAGGACCCACCATGCCACGTACACAAGTATGAATCATCCCCATTCCCTTCATATTCTAATAGTAAGAAGTTCAACTCAGACAGCTTCTTCCCCAAAAAGCAAGGATATCATTGGTTTATTAAGGTTTTTAAATTTGAGAACATTTATGAATATTCATCAGATGGTTGAAAGGTTGAAAAAAAATTTAGTAAATATATCTTGAATATTATTTGCTTACTTTTGTTTTACCAGACTTTGAATTATGGCACTTTGCATCCTCCATATGTATTGGCTGATCTTTCAATCACCTGGTGAATATTTATGAATGTTATCAAATATAAAAGCCTTGTTAATCCAATGACATCCTTGCTCTTGTATATAAACACAAGCAACAAAATAAATTCTACATTTGCCTTGATAAAGTCTCTCAGAGGACAAAACACATTGGCTAAGAATAGATTTTTCTTTTGTATTTTTATTCATTTTGTTCCTTTATAGATACACTCTATCTTTAATTTACATACACAGATATATATATATATGTTTGCTGTTGACAACAATAAACACATCTGCTTCTTGATAGGTTTTGTTTTTCATCCTGTGAGATGACATGCAACTCTCCTCATCAGCTTTTCAGCTGTTGATGGTGCTGGTTCAGATGCCAACCATATGTCTTAGCTGCTCTAAGCCTGACCTAACCTGGATATCAGTACAAAAAAAAATAGAAAGTTCAAATTCCAGTTGATACTGTTTCATTACTTCATGTGAATAATATCTTCTATGGATTAAATAGCTAGAAAGATTATGTTCTCTTCTGTTGGGTGGCAACCAGTCTAAAGGAAAGAAAATTCTGAATTCAAACCTGATGAGTGCTTTTTAAATAGAAGAATCGAAAAAATGTTGTTGAGTTTGAAGACAAAATCCCCAAAATAGAAGATTTTGCTTAATTGGAAAGAGAAATCTCCAAATACCCAAATAGAAAATCTTTGGACAATTGATAAAAGAAATACTCAAATAGATGATCTTTAGTCAGCTGGGAAAAGAAATACCCAAAAAGAAGATGTTTGGTAACTGGAAGAATAAGAAGTATCCAAATACACATGTAGAAGAACTTTGGTCAGTTTGAAGATCTGCTTTACTACAACAACTATGAGTAATGATAGAATATTTCTGATTACTTTGAGATGAATGCCTTACTAAATTTGTCAGCTAATACCACAATTACAACCCACCTCCATGGCCTGTAATGAGCTTTGTGCCTGCAGTTAGGGATCTTTTTCATTTTATTCCTGATCATTTTCATGGGCTGTAAGCAGCTGCAGGAAGTAATTTGCTCTTTTCAAATAAGCACTGGTGTTAGGATGACACAGGCAGAGAGAGGTAAGAGGATAGGTTGATTAGTATGAGGGTGGTGGCCTCAGACAGGAATGAATGGAAGGGTTGAAATATCAGCTAAAAGAAGGAAAATATTTAGAGTAGGAGTTCATCTGAAATTATATATATATATATATATATATATATATATATATATATATATATATACATACACAGAGAGAGAGAAAGCTAATGGGGGATAGACTGACAGAGATGAAAGTTTAGATTGATAGAAACAGGAAGGAATCTCTGCATACATGCATATGCATAATACTAACATGTCTGTATATATATATATATATATATATATATATATATAGAGAGAGAGAGAGAGAGAGCTAATGGGGATAGACTGATCAATAGACAGATAGAAGAGGAAGGAATATCTTTATACATGCATATGCATAAAACTAATGTCTATATATATGCGTGTGTGTGCATGTGCAAATATATAGAAAAATAGGAAAGAACATGTTAGGTAAATAACCCAAAGTTCTTTAGTATTTTTGTTTTTGTTTTTAAAAAACAGTGCTCAATACTAAAGTAGAGCCTAAATTATTAGTTATTCCAAAAATTTCACTTGAGGATGAAACTGAGCTTGTTACTTTAATTCAATTTAATTTTAATAATTATGTTGAAGTTTTTCGCTCTTGTTTTTGAAACATGAGAACTCTTATGTAGTGAAGGAATCATATTTTTAAAAAATAATTATAATTAAAGGAGCAAATCTACTATACCAAACCAAAATTTTGGAAGAACTTAAAGGGTGAATACAAGAAGTTATGTCTTCCAGACAATAGTTCCTGGTGAAATTAGTTGACACAATTCCTGGGTGGCTTGAGAAGCTTATAGCAAAATTTGGTGCCCATATCAAATTGTAAATAAAACATCATGCAAAACACTTTTTTGTCATAACCATTTCTTGTAAAAATTATAGTAAATAAATAAATTATAAGTATTTTAAAATGGGGAGTTACTTTTAAATCACCCTATCTATCTATCTATCTAACTATCTATCTATCTATCTATCTATCTATCTATATATATATATATATATATATATATATATACACAGTTGTATGGATATGAGTTTGTAACCCTGGGTTTTACTCTCTTGCGATCCTGATGATTGCAAAAGCATGAAACTCAGTTACAAACTCAAATCCATTCAACTGAATATGTTAGCCCTATCACCAATATTGAGCACTTTTCTATAAATACTTCACATATATAATATATATATAAATGATATATATATATATATATTTCTCTCTTAGGCTGTCATTGCTGATGACGATGCATATATATATATATATATATATATATGTATGTATGTGTGTGTGTGTGTGTGCAAAAATGTAGAAAAATAGGAAAGAACATGTTAGGTAAATAATCCGTAGTTCTTTTGTATTTTTTGTTTTATTTTTGAAAAACAGGGCTCAATACAAAAGTAAACCCTAAATTATAATTATTTTTTTAAAAAATATGATTCCTTCGCTACATCAGAGTGCTCATGTTTCAAAAACAAGAGGCATGAAACATGAGAACTCTTATGTATCGAATGAATCATATTTTTAATATATATATATATATATATATATATATTATTTTATATGCGCAGTACTTATTGTCACATTTCTTTTGTCATTATACTTTTGTTTCCATCATCATTGGGGCTAAATTTGCCGTTAACACATCAATAACTATTATTAACATATCAATTATAATATCAATTATTATCACTATCAGCATAGTAATAATCGTTAATGATACACAAGCAGTCAAGCATTGAAAATAAATAACATCATCATCACCATGTCTACAAAAAGAACCCACTTAACCAAAGTGGTGATGAAAGACCCAGACCAATAGGAGTGTATGTACATGTCTACATGTGTGTATGTGTGTGTGTGTGTGAGGAGGTGTAAGTTCATCCGACGACACAGGCGGTTGATCTGAAAAGAGTCAAGTCCACTCCCACTTGCCCCTTGTTGAAAGAACATTACTACATATAGGAAGCGCTACCATCTTGACACTGAAACAGAATTACAATTGCGTATGTATGTCTGCTCAAATGCATAGATGTGTATCTGTGCCTAATCTCAGATTGTTGATATGGGTGTGTTTGTTTGTGTGACCTAAAATGCGTGCACCTGTGTGTATGTATATCTGTGTGTATGATAGTGTCATCTTAAATGGACACAGAGGAGAATTTTCCCCTTCCACCACCAAACATAATCAAACAAAAACTAACCCCGCACCCTTGGCGCTAGCAAGAGGGCCGCCGAGCGACCCGTACATAGATTCAATTTTTAAAAAATAAACCAGGTGGTCTGATGATTGCAAAAGCATTAAACCCAGGGTCACAAACTCATATCCATACAACTGAATATATATATATATATAAGTCAAACAGCTGGATGTATACGCATGTGCTGGTGTGCATACACTGGCAGGCAAATAATCATCAAATTTATACGTAGGTACATGTATATGTACAAATATATATATATATATATATATATATATATATATATATAATATATAAGCAAATATAAATGGATATAAATCCGACAGAATGAAGAAAATATCTGGAAAAACAAACAAAAATCCTTAGAATGTGATTATGTTGTTTATCCATTTATATTTGCTTATCATACTGTCCACTGGAAATACAAACCTGAATTCATTTTATTACATGGAAGACTGCATGCTTATCTGAAGATACAAGAATCTACTAGTCTCCGCATATTCCTACAACGAACTGCTTTCCATCGGAATCAAATTTTATAAAATTTTAAGAATACGTTTTGAAAGCGTCGCCCATTTGACGACAACATGACCACGCTTTTTTTCTTTCATCTGTTTTGGATAAGACTTGTTTTTTATGTCCATCGTTTTCGTCGAGTTATACTGATTATGTTAATTGTATTGTATTTTTAATGAATATTGTCCTGAAGAAGGTTATTAAACCGAAACGTCAGATGTCGACATTTCATTCATATTAAAACAACATAATCACATTCTAAGGATTTTTCTTTGTTTTTCCAGATATTTTCTTCATATATATATATATATATATATATATATAAAGAAATATAGTGTTAAGGTGTGTTATGCTTATGGGATAATGTGCTCAATATCAGAGATAGTATATGTAAATATAAATATAAAAGTGGACATTGAAGTCAACACTCAGAGTCGGCAGGCTGTTTTATGCTAGATGCATTCATTAGGAGGTCGCCTGATTGCATCTAGCATGAAACAGCCTGTCACCTCTGAGTGTTGATTTCAATGTTCACTTTTTATATATATATATATATATATATATATATATATATAATGATTGTCCCTTTTTGTAGAAGAAGTCCATCTTTTCACTTGATTGCTTTTCTTTGTGGTTTTCATTCAGAATTATATTATTTCCATCATTTTTACTCAAGCTAACACTCTGCTATGAGCCTGTAAGTGATTCTTGAGGCCCACTTCCCTTTTACCTCTCTTACACACGTGGAAAACAAAGTTTGTCTGTGTTAGCTATGTTGGAAATTTGCCTGTCCTTGTGTACAATCATGTGATGTTTAAGTTACTTGACAGACTTACAAACTTTGTCATAAAACTGAAATAAGTAATCTGCAGGTATTTCTGGTAGGATTGCATTCACATTAGTTTGTGTCTGACCTTTCTGGTTGTGATCTCATGTGACTGGCTAAACCAGCTGCCAAAAGGGTGACTTTTCCCCAAATATTACATGTCTGTTGGTGTCCTAATAGCTCTGGGACAGATTCTATTTCTCCCTTCCTTTTTGTTGGTATGCCTATTTCTCTTTTGCAGATTTCCCAAATCAACCTTCTTCAACCAGATCTATATTTAGCAACAGTTTCCCAGTCTTCAACATTAATGCCAAGAGTCTTTAGCTTACATTTAACTACACCCTTGAAATGTTTTGGGGCTTATGAACACATCAATTACCCTTTACCAGCTCGCCATAAAAATTTCTTTTCGGCAGTCATATACATACATGTTTTGGGTTATTTTCTTATTGTTTTTTTTTTTAATGTTTTTAATCATTTCACCCCAATCAAGGCAATAAAGCCACCAAGATGCAAGGGTTTACTGAGTGTGAATGAATATGAGAAAACCTGCATACATGCATGAAAAATTTTACGTGCATATAAATATATTTCTTCCACAGGTTTTATAAATACTGTGCTCGATGTTAAATTAATTATTATTAGTTAATTCTATTTTTAAAATTATTAAGGAACAAGAACAATAAAAGAACAAAAGATAATGATTGATGTTGCATTCAAATTTTTGAAGATCAAAATTGACTGGAAGGCAAAAAGCCCAAAGAGAGTTCCACAAATGAGAAGTATGATAAAAGAAGCTTTTAACATAGAGCTTATGATTATATCTAACCATTTCAACTGTAAAACTTGCCGCCAATCTAATACCTTACTTAAATTCATAAAGTTGAGGTACCAAAGGGGAAGTCTCATCAAAACAATTACCATGAAAGTATTTATAGAAAAGACACAGGGAAACAACTTTACAGTGAAGGGAAAGTGACTGAAGCTGAGATGTCAGGTCAAGACTGATAACATTGCAGATTTTTCTTCTTATATTTATTAGGTTAGTATTATTTATATGCACCAACACACACATATACGTGCATATATAAGTGAATATACATAATATCCAGTGTCATTCGCATGACTCAGAGTTTCATGCAGTTGTTACAATCTTCAGGTGCAAATACGATCTGACTGTTAATTTTCTTTCTTGTGTTGATGATTCAAAATTTTTTTGTTAAAACTTGTTTATTTAATTATTGCTGCCTAAAATATTAGAATTAACTAAAAATAATTTATTTAAGATTCTGCACTGTATTTATAACACCTGCGGAAGAAATATATTTATACATACATAAAATTTTTTGTGCGCGTATGTATGTTTTTATCATACACATAACTATATATATATATATATATATAATCATCCACAGACAGACTGTTTTGCTGTATCATAGCTCCTCAGTGTGACTAGGTGTCTGATTGCTTCAAGCTGGGATTGAAACCCAACTGATTTGACATCAGGCCATCTTACCACTAGGCCATCGTCGCACAGCAGAAAGAAAGGGTATTTTTTCTCTATACAAAAAAGCCAGTGGCTCAGAGAACTCAATTCATACTTGAAGAGTAATGTTTAATAGAAGTGGGAGCCACTGTATATATATATATATATATATTAAAAAGAAGAGGGGTGCCGCAAACGTTTTTGGTTGTAATGTGGATTTATTGAGAAAAAAATTTGCGGCACCCCTCTTCTTTTTAATATACATACTTTTCTCTCGTTGGAACCACTACAACATATTTCCTTTATATATATATATATATATATATATATATATATATATATATATAATAAAATTGATAAGGATCTACCTTAAATTTATTCCAGAAAAGGCTATATGAATCTCTTGCTTTTAAGCCATTCTGAAAATAATATAAGGTTTACCTTAAATTCAACACACAAAAGCTGGGGGAATATATTAATAACTTTAAACATGAACTAAGAATTCTAAAGATACAGAATAAATATAAAATGGCTTTTTTAAAAGTCAATCTGTTCTTTTCTTTCATCATGAAAAATGCCAGGTGAACAGAAAAATATTAATGATTTATTTAAGTATAAATTTGCACAAATTTCTTTCTTTCATTTCTTGATCTGATGAAGCTTAGAAAGGTGAAACATGTAATCAAATCTAGTTTCAATGAAGCACTTTTCCATTTGATAAATTTCTTCAAATGTATATAATACACATACAAACATGCACATTCACAAAAACAGAAAAAAAAAAACTAGCGTCAATAATAGTAACATCCACACCAGCGCATAAATTAATTACATCAAACTTAGTATAAAGATAACATAATATGAGTCAATTGTTGAAACCTCCTGAAGAGTGGACTGAATAATTACAAATGTTTAATCTATGAAATTCTAGAGTTGACATGCAGAATATAACATTGATCAGCAAAGTGACAAATTTTATTTGTAATAATCCTAAATATATACACTATAGTTCAAAGGTTTGAAGAATTAGCTTGGGATGAACTTGATAGAAGAGTGAAAAAAATGAAAAAAAGAGCTCTTAGAGTCATTGAAAAAAGAATGGAATCTATTATTAAACTTATACTTTGAGAAACTTTTGCAATGAATGCCAAAAATCAAGTAATCAAGGTTAAAGGAGGATATTTTGACAGGAGCAAAATTTAATCATAAAATGCTTTTTTCTTTTTTTGCCATAATAGAATATATAATTAAAAATCATGCCTAACTTTTTGAACCATATATAATAATTTTCTCTTATTTAAAGTGCAAAACAACTACATTTTGTGCTAATTTTAAAAAATTACCCGTGGTCGTCTCAAACTTTTGAACTGTAGTGTGTGTGTGTATATATATATATATATATATATATATATATATATATATATAATTAAGTTTTGAAGAACTTGGTAAACCAAATGGGTAATTCCAAGGAGGATGGAATCCTGAGAGCTGAATGTGAATACAGAGCTAATATTTAATGAAAAACAGACCACTTTAAGGTACCATTACAATAATTTATTTCATCAAAATCCTTTTTAAAGGACTCCGGTTCATCAGGTAACAATTCCAACAACGAAATTTGTGAGTACATTGTTGTAATGCCTTCACTGTTCAGGGCTGTTGGCTTCTCTCATTCATATATATACATATATATATATATATATATATATATATATATATATATATAATATATAATATAATATAAAGTCAACACTGAGAGGCAACAGTCTGTTTCATGCTAGACGCAATCATCAGGCCTGACAATTGTGTCTTGCATGAAACAGACTGTCGCCTCTCAGTGTTGACTTCTATGTTCACTTTTATATTAACACACGCTCTATCTCTGATATTGAGCACTTTATCCCATAAATATAGCACATCTTAAGACATCTTGACATATATATACATATATATATATATATAAATGAAACTTATTAAAAAAATTATTTTAATCATTTTATTTCTTCTATAGATATAACCCATCTGAGGATATTTACACACACACATATATATATATATATATATATGTGTGTGTGTGTGTGTGTGTGTGTGTGTGTGTTTGTCCATGTACACACTCAAACACATATGTAAATATGCATTGTGTCAAATAGTCCCCATTCCCTTCATAATCCTTTGATAAAAAGGGTATTTAACTCAGACCGTTTCTTCCCCAGAGTTGTTATTTTGTGAACCAGACTCCTGAGAGGATGCTTACCTGACAACTATGATCTTAAACTCTAGTATCTAGGCTCCAGAATCTCGCAGGTAACCATTATCTATGCTACGATATCCTCATCATATACAATTTTTTGTCCTTCCTTTACACCCTCAGAACAATCTCATTCTGTAACCTTACTTGAGTGGCTCTTGAGCCTTGCATTGAATTAACAATAGTATATACAAAATATTTTTATTTTAGATAGATCTTTTTCATCTTTTATCTGTCAGATTCTTTTATGATGTCAGAAATTATGTTTCTCCACAGCTTTCTGCCTTTTGTAACTCTAATTAACTTTTGACTCTTTATCATCTTTCTTTGTCTAAGTTCTGTCATCAGTTCACCCAAACTCATTAAGTAAGGTACTTGATCTTTCCTTCTGCTTCTATTAACTTCAATATTTCTTGTGAGTGTTAAATTTTCTAGGCCCTCTTTTCCTTATAACAAGTCTCACAAATTTTAACTACCTTTTTCTGATTTTAAGTAGAAGTTTCTTTTGGTGTTCATATTTTCCTTCATTGTTTGCCCACATGCTCTGTCCATGGTATTCTTAGTATTCATTAGTAGAATCATATCTCTACAACTTCCTTATCTCTTCTTTATCTTTGAGGAGATTTTCCAGAATTCACTGTGATATATAAAAGAGTAAAAAGTTCACTGCACTTTTCTTTGATTTTCTAAGAACATTTTCCTATATTTTAATACTTTGCTTAGTTTCTGAAAGACACAAAGAAATTTTTTACTGCCATATATAGAATATTAGACATTACATAGCAGTTCAGCACTCTCTTCTTTATTCCTAATGATATTTTTCACAAATTATTCTGACATTTTCTTTTAAAGCCTCATAGAAAAATCATTTTTTTCACAGATATCCTCAGATTGTATTTCAGAAGCTAAGACAAGTTATACAGACGTTTTCTTTGTAAACCTTAAGGAACAATGAGTTTTTAATTGATGTACTCACTAATTCTTTTGGAAAACATGTGAATCTATCTTTCTCCTGCTATGAGTTAAATAATGGTGCAAACTGGGATTTATTGTCTTCAGAGGCAGTCAGGCCAGGTGAGAGAAAACTAAATTGCATTCAGGGTTTTCTTTCACCTTTCTAATGCCATTGACTTCTGGACTTCTTCAGGAAATGAAAAGGCTAAATATATTCTGTCATTAGTTCCAGTACCATACTGTATTTGGTTTATTCTTTCCTTTGGACTTTACCAACAAAACTGAGAAAAGTAAGTTGCTCTTTTGTACTCCTGCTCTGGCCTATAGTGCTCTGTGTTACTCCATCATCTACTGAAACAGACATAACAACAAATAGGGACATTTTCTTAGTACATAGCTTCATTTCTGGAATTTTCTACTATTCCAGTATGTTTTCAGAAATGTGTGTCAAATGTTTCTGTTTGTTTTTAACTACCCTAACCAGGTAGTTAAATTTCCATGCCTGCTTAATTTTGACAGATAGATTTAGATAGGTAGATTTGAAAAGATGGAGACAGATCTGAACAGATTTAGATAGATAAATCGATAGATCTAAACAGATTTAGATAGATAGATAGATAGATAGATAGATAGATAGATAGATAGATAGATCTGAACAGACTGAGATAGATAGATAGATAGATAGATAGATAGATAGATAGATAGATCTGAACAGACTGAGATAAATAGATAGATAGATAGATAGATAGATAGAAAGATCTGAACAGACTGAGATAGATAGAAAGATCTGAACAGATGAGATAGATAGATGAACAGACTGAGATAGATAGATAGATAGATAGATAGATAGATTTGAACAGATTTGGCTGGATAGATATGAACAGATTTAGATTTAGATAGATAGGTAGATGGATTTGAACAAATTGAGATAGATACATAGATACATATATAGATCTGAAAAGATTTAGATAGGTAGATAGATGTTAACAGACTAAGAAAGATGCCTAGAAAATGACAGGAAAAGAATTTTGTGTAATTTTAGCAACACCATTTCTCTCTTTTATGCAACTTTAAAAAAAAATTAATAAATCTTTTTTTTAAATCTTGTAAATAGTAAAAATTTATTCATTAAAATCCTCCTTGCTTGCAGTGTGATATAACGAATGAAAGGCAAACCCAAATGGTGTTTACTTTAAAAGCAATTACTCTTCATATTTCCAATATTGAACAACATGTTGAAATGATCCAGACTCTCCGAAAAATAGAATCATGAAACAATGAAGTACCTGAAGAAGAAGGTTTCTCTGCTTCAACACTAAATTCCAACAACACATAAACACATTATTCAATACATTTTAGGCATTTTAGTATGAGTTACTCACCTGGCATGTGTTTACATATCAGTGCAAATACACACATTATATAGAAATATGGATGCAGGCTAAAATCTCAGCATGAGAATAAAGGATGGGAGAGCTCAACTACTTTACACTGCCTGTGATATTTACTATGTGTCGGCAAAAATATTTACATGTTAACAGAAATATATGTGAATGTCATATGTAAATATTTAGAGGCAGACAAGTAGAAATACCCGATTCTCCCAATTTTGTTTTTGGTCTGACAATCATGCTTATGGGATCAGAGTCATCATGACATAAAGTGGTCTGTTCTTTCAATGACAAATCCCTATTAAATCACCTTACCCAGTGTTTTAATAAATGCAGTCCATCAGCTGGATTATTTTGATGCAAATTATCAATCACAAGATTTCAGAAAATTATCACAGATTTTAGTTTTGAGGTTTTATATTTTTTTAAAAAATGTTCTCCTAATAAAAGGCACAAGAACCACTCAAAGTAGAGGGTTACTGTGTGGGTTTGTATTAGCATAAGAAATGGCAAGAAGTGAAGTTCTTGGGGGCACTATGCAGGAAAGATAACAGCTAATTCTAGACTTGGAGTGGTCAAAATTTAATTAGTGAATAACATTTCTGAGTTCAGGTCGAGACATTAGAAGTATAGAGTTGGGGTATACTTTAGAAGGAAGCAAAAAGCAAATTTTAATCAGGAAACAGGGGATAAACATCTACTCTGATTCAATAAAAATGGGGAGGAGTATGAAGTGGATAACAGGTGAACCTATCTACTCCTATTGAGGGAGGAAATAAATAGTGAAAAAATTCCGAGTTCAAGCAGAGAAATTAGAGTTGAAGTAGACTTTAGAAAGAAGTGAAAACCCAATCCTAAACAAGAAACAAGGGATAACCCGCTACTCTACAAAAAAACAAGGAGTGTGAACCAGTCGATAGGCAAACCTATCTACTCTTATTGGAGAGAAAAAAATAATTACAGAATACAATTTCAGAGTTCAGATGGAAATGTCAGAAGTCCAGAGATGAAGGAACTGAAAACTCAATTGTAAACAAGAAATTATAGCGACTGCTATGCTTTTCCACACCCACAATTTTGTCTGCGATTGGCTAGTAAATCAATACTTTCTATAACACAATTTAGCAATCGCTGTCATCACTTTGAATTTTTCAGTCGTGAACTTGCTCACATGTTTCCTTGATACAAAATCTGTAATTGGTCAAATTTTAACCAATCAAATGTTTTAGTGCTAAATCAATTTTACCGAGTTTACACTGGGAGCCTATCGGTAGCTTTAAAAGAAGCAATTTTTCCACAAGCTGCCAGTAGAGTCCAGCTATTTTCACCTGTCCACACAAATCTATGACTTTACTCACAACATTTCAAATGCACACACAGACACAGATTTTAATAACACATTATACATATCTCTCTCTGTGACTCAGCCAAGTTCATGAACCAGCACTCTATTAATTTCTCAAAACAACACATTTCTTAATTAACTGTATTCTATTCTAACATCAAACTCTATTCAAAATAGAATCCTGAACATTTTTATTCAAGAGAAACTCTTTTGAATATTCAATCATAAATCAGAATACAGTTGAAGGGGAACAACTTTTTCTCCTTAATCATTACACTTCATTGCATGATTGTTTTGTGTTATATTTCAATATATATATTTATTTGTTGATCCACATATGAAGTTTCATTATTTTTTCTTGAATTGTTAAATGTACAATAGATATATGCGCTAAGAAAACGCATCACAAAACAAGCGACAAACATTTACTGTTCAAAAAAATAGGAAGGCGTATGAACTGGATAACAGGTGAGCCTATCTACTTCTTTTGGGAAGGCGGGAAAAAGATAATTCACAAATGAAATTTCCGGGTTCAGGCAGAGATGCTAGAAGTATAGAATTGAACCAAGAAGGAGTGGGAATCAGATGACAGGCAAACCCACCTATTCCTTCTGGAGGAAAAATAATAATATTTAGTGAATAAAAGTATTCAGTTGAAGGTTCCAGAAATACAGAACCGAAGCAGTATATGTTCCACTTTCTCTGTTATGAACTTGGACAATAGTGCAAAAAATTCAGCTGTATTTATCTTCAGGCAGTTCACATCTGTAATGATTAGGAGTTGGTCCTGGGGATTCAAATCCTATGACAGCACTTGACCCTCCACCAAAGGAGGGGTCAGAGTACTCTCACATATGCATGGCAGTAGTCATGGTGCCTTGGGGTTTTGCCTTGTGTTACATTCTACGATTGTCGGGAGTGGGGATTAGGTCAATATGTCAAACCACTAAAGTCATATTTTTGTTGCTTATTTGCCTGATCCATTTTATAACACTCTTCAGTATACAGTCCATATGGAAAAATAGGTAGAATTTTTTGCATTACTGAGAAAAAATAATTTTCTTTATTAAAAGGGCAGAGAATGGTAACATCACAAAATTCAGTCATTCAAACAATTTCTCAAAATTAGAAATATACTGTAGGTTTGGTCTTGTGCTAAATAGATGAAAAGATTCTTGTGTTTAGATGCTTGATTTTTGTTTATCTTCGAGCTTAGTCTGGAAGCATTAATTTAAAAAGATAAAAAAGTGTTAAAATGTTAGTTCTAAAATCAGGATGCAGCTTACAATGCTGCTAAAGAATACCAAAGAATGAGGTAGCCTAAATGTTATATAATTAGAATAACAGAATAATGAAAGTACTTTATCCTGAAAATTAGTAAGTTTGATTAAAATGAGTAAGGCCAACATGGAGATCAAGAGAAGACAGC